>PVKA01032444.1:14096-25405 GCA_004027165.1 Ctenomys sociabilis
ATTTCAAAGATTTCTTTTTTATTTCAGAAATTATTTCTGCTCTGAGTTCCTGTTTACCTTTCTGTTGTTGTTTCCTTGCTTGTGATGCTGTTAATTTGTATGTTTCAGCTGTAATAGTGTTCTCTGCACTTGTTCTGGTGAGCATTGGGTTTCCCCTATACATTTCTGGATTTGATTGTTCACTTCAGATGTTATGTATTCATAAATTTCTTATTTTATTTCAGCCATTAATTCTTGTCTGAGCTCCTCTATGCCTTTCTGTTGTTGTTTCATTGCTTGAGCCTCTGTTAATACATTCATTTCACCTGAGCTAGTATTTTCTGCATTTATTATTGGTGGGCCCGAGCCCTGAGATTGCATTTTGGTCCTTGTCTTTGTCATTTTGTATAGCACTGACCTCTGAACTTTGGTGTAGAGCTTTGGTGCAGTTACAATCTTAGTGTGTAAGGAGATTCCAGTGACCGTCTATTAAGTTTGAGCTTATCCCATTATGCCTGGCCTGGATCTAGTTGTTATGTTCAGTTTCTTTTTCTGTAGCCCTTCTGGTATAACTGTGAGCCTGTGGTTCTCCTCTGTTGTATCTCTGGCCCGGGGAGCACAGAAGCTCTCTCAGAAACTCACCAGCCCAAGTGGGGGGATCGGGTGCTGGAAGAGCCACAATACTTCTCATTCATTTGGCGGGCTTGGTGGCCAGCCAACATTTTCACAAAATTTCAAATTTTTTCTTGTCTTCCTTATGAATATTTTTTAAATTATTTTTTTTTTCTGCATTTAGACAAGGTCCACAAGGTCTACAGAGTCTCACTATGTAGATCGGACTCATAATGATTCTGTTTTTCAGCCTCCCAACTGCTGGGATTATGAGTGCGTTCTACCATGCCCAGTCTAAAAATTCATTTTAAAGAAATATTAATGATTAATAAAGCATTTTAAACAGTACACATTTAGAAGACCAGTATTACTCATATTCAACCATTGGCTTTGTATTACACATTGTTGTCCTTGATGCAGTTGATTAGATTGCAGGTATCAGGATACAGAATTAGTCAAAACAAAAATTCTAAAAATTAACTGTGAATTTCAAAAAAAATGATGGAAATTATTAGTACAATCATCTCAGCCATCCTTTGTATATACGTACATGAATTTCCCTTTTTCCTTTTCCCTTATCATTTTTCCTTTCTCTCTCTTAAATTCAGTTTCTTTCCATTTTACTAAGAGGTACCATATCAACGCAGAAAGAATGAGTATCACAAAGAAATAAACTAATAATAAATAGTGGAGGGTCTGTGGGGAAAAAAGAACCCTTCACTGATTGTGAAAGTGTACACTGGTACAACCAGTATGGAAATCAGTGTGGAGACTCCTTGAAAAACTAGGACTGGAAGTCCCATTCTATCTACCTATTCCCATTCTGGGTATATTCCCAAAAGAACTGAAAACATCACAGTATAGTGATATATGTGTATCCATATATCACTATATATAGCAGCACAATTCGTCATAGCCAGGTCTTGCAAACAACCAAAATGTCCATCACTTAAGGAATGAAGGAAAAAGATGTGGTATTTTTATACAATGGAGTACTACTGAGCTATAAAGAAAGATGAACTCAAAGCCTTTAGTGGTAAGTGGATGCAACTGAACCCTTTACTCAGGTGAAATAAATTGAACCCATATGTATAAATATATTATTTTCCTAGTGTAAGAACCTGAAAGAATAAAGAAAACATGGAAAGTATAATAAACATTCTTAAAAATTCATGATTGCTTAAGTCCAACTTTCTTTTCTGTCTGTACTGAAGACCAAGTTGGCACTGTGATTATTCTTGCATTTTCTAGCTTCTCTTGGTTATCATTAATTTTCAAAAAATTCAGTGTAGCATTAATCCAGAATCAAATAGATCAGAGAAGTAGAAAGTATAGCCCAGAAATTACCCTGTTGAGCTACAGTTAATATAAAACTTGTATCACAAATTTGGTATCATTAGTGAGAGAAGAATGGCTTTTTAACTGAATGTATTTATGAAAATTAGTTTAATAAAATAAATATAAAACTTAGTTTTTTCCCTCATTATCCATACAAAACCAAATTCCAAATTAAACAAAGGACTAAATGTAAGAGGGGAAAAATGTGGTAATACTCTTTTTTTTAAATAAATGACCCAACATCTCAAATCATAAGAAAAAAATTATGTATCAAACTTAAGTTCAAGTACATGGATGATAGATGTGAAGAAGATAGGCTTAAAGAAGCAAGAATCAAGGTGTGGATATACATAGTGACATATGTGTACCTATGTTTATAGCAGCACAATTTGTGATAGCCAAATCTTGGAACAACCAAGATGCCTGTCACATGAGGAATAATGAAAAAGATGTGGTATTTTTATACAATGGAATATTACTCAGCTATAAAGAATGATAAACTTGAAGCATTTATATTTATTTTTGCATTTATATTTAAATGGATGCCACTTAAAGATATACTCATAAGTGAAATAAACCGGACCCGCATGTGTACATATCATATAGTCTCCTTAGCATAAGAATTCAAAAGAAGAAATAAAAGTAGAAATAAAAATAAAAATAACATAATTAAAAGGAAAGCAAGAACTTCAGGATTGGACAATGAGGAGAGGGCAAGGAGAAAAGCTGGGAAACATGACAGGGGCAAAGCAAAAGCCACACACTTATATGCATAAGATGGATAAGGCAATGATCCTGAGAAACATCAGCAGGTTTTTGAAACTAGCAGTTAATTGGTGGGATTCTAACCCTGACTAACTATATATGCTGATACCCGTAAACCAAGCGACTGCACTAAAGATAGCAATGGGTAATAGAAGGGTCACGCTTGGATTGCTTGCTATTTTGGTCTTCTAAATACATACTTCTTGTCGTGATATACCAATTATTACCATCCTGTCTCTCAAGCAAAAATTTGTTTGCTTTTTTTTTTTAAAGTAGGTAATAGATGAAAAAAAAGACAGAAGAAAAAAAAAAACAGGACTGTCCTGCTACAGTGCTATATATGGTTAGATTGCTAAATTTCTGTGTAAAAATATGTAATTGTTTATTCATATCCTTTAATTATTTTCATTTTTAAAATTTTTATCTCCATATTCTGTAGGGACTTAAAATTTAACATATCAATACTTGATGGAAAATAACTGCTCCATGTTATGCCTAAGATGTTTGATATTCAGGCAGATAGTGAAGTTACACCCAAGTGCATATGTTGTAGGGTAATAATAAGCTATTCTTGTGGAGGGTTAAAAACCTAAATTTGCAGACCAAAAATTAGAGAAATAGAAGGGTGCAGGGACAGCCAATATTTTGACCCTAGCCTTTCAAGGTCAGTGAAGACACAGGACATAGGAGAACCTGTACTGTAACATCATGTAACTCAGTTGTGTCCCAATTTTCTGACCAAGGAGATTATGGGGCCACAGAGCAATGTGATCAATGACGTATAGTGTGCCTAAGGAGATGGAAACATTCTCAAAGTCTTTCGCAGAGAGGAAATCAGATAAGCAATGGCCGTGACTCATCCACATGGCTGTCACTGACAAAAGATCTACAAAGTGCAGTACAGGGTTACAGGACAAATCCTGAGGGGACTTGACTGACCTTATCAGATACAAAAAAATAAATTTCCTATTATATAGATCTTGTTTTATCTTGGTCTTTACTATCCAGCAGAAAAATACGAAAATAAGGTGTAAAAAGTAAAGCCATATTAATATCCTGAGCTGTGAAAGACTCAAGTGAACAACTTCTGCAGATAACCTACCACTATTGTGGACTGATGGACTGTGTTGGATTGTTTTGCTGAATTCACACACCTATAGTATTTAGATGCCAATGGAATACCCATCTCTGACAGGACTAAACAAAAAAAGGGGATACAAGGGATTGTCCTTTCTGCATCTGTATCTACAGTATAGTTAGGATAGATATACACGTACTTGTGCTTAAATCAATTAGAAGAAAGAATTGTTCTAATAGCATATCCTGTCTGTATCTTGTAATATGGATAACCACTAAGAAGGTAGCAATGTGCAGGGTTTTAACTATTGAAATTGTCCTACTAATCAGCTCTGAAACTGTCCTGTTGCTATTTGTTTCTCAATAAAATAAAATAAATAAAATAATAAAATAAAAATGCTGCTGCATAAAAAAGATGTGGATATATAAGGAATTACTATAAATGCAGAAGAAGAGAAGAAACAAAGTAGAGAAAGAAGAAAGGAAAGGACATTAAAGAAGGGTAAGTAAATTGAACCACTATGGAAATGAAAACTGACATGATTAATGAAATAAGATAACTTTACATTCATCAAATTGAAGAAAATAGGGAAACGATGTAATACAAAGGGTTAATAAGATTTTGGGGAAACAGGAACTCCTTGAACAGTTGGCTGAAGTGAAAGGAGAGAGCACTTCCAGACAGCAATCTGACTGTTTAGTAAAACCATGTGAGCATGTGCCCTCTGCTCCTAGGAATGTTTTTCTAGCATATGCAATCCTGTTTAAAGAATTAAAAGCTTTCTAGAGATCTAAAAACTAGATAGCAATTAGTAAATAAGTGGTAGGTAGTTTTCAGTCAACAGCAAGCAGCACTAAAGCACACCAAATGAACAGCAGCACTGCAGCTGCATCTTGAAACCATAAGGCTGAGCATGAAGTCAGAAATAGAATGAAAAGTATTTCACCATAGCATGTATATAAATTGAGGGCATGCACACACACAATAACTCAGCAACACTGTGCTCTATGAGGATCATTATATCCATACATACATCAAAACATTAAAGTGAGTGCCAATGAGGGGGAGTGGGGTAGCAGTAGGGATCTGGAATAAAGAGAGAAAATATGAAACAAAATTGGGAACTTGGCACAGGCCAATTCTAATGGATGTCACGTATGGGGGAACAGAAATCACTCAATTCCTGGGTTTAGGAGCAAGAGAAAAATGAGCAGATTTTCCACTAACATGTTTCAATCTTGTGATATCACCCTTTACTTTCTGCCTTTTGAAATCTGATCATTTCTTTCTTTCTTTCTTTCTTTCTTTCTTTCTTTCTTTCTTTCTTTCTTTCTTTCTTTCTTTCTTTCTTTCCTTCTTTCTTTCACAGAATCAGGATTGAACTTAGGCCCTTGAGCTTGCCAGGGAAGTGCTTATTTCACTGAGCCATCTCCCCAGCCCTCTCTGATCATATTTTCAAACACTATGACTTACACAGGAATTTATTTTTTTATTTTATTTAAGAACAAATAGCAATGAGAGAATTTCAAATCCAATTAGTTGGACAGATTCAACGGTTAATACATTGCACATTGTTTTCGTAGTGGCTTTTTGTTGTACAAGTTGCATACATGATACTGTACCTACAAACACTATTAGAGCAGATGCCTCTAATCAGTGAATTAAGAGAATGTAGCTGTACATCTATCTTTTTTTAAAAGCTGAATTGTAGTACAGTTTTAATAATTAATACTTTTTACATCGTTATCTTCCTAGTGGTTATCCATAGTACAAGAAGCAGACAGGATATCCTATCCAAACTCTATTAGTGCAAATCTTACTTCTCATAAAATTATGCAAAAATACTACATACTTATCCTAACTGTACTGTTTATACAAACACAGAATGGTTATTCCTTTGTATCCCCTTTGCTTTGTTTGGTTCTGTAAAAGATGGGTATTCTATTGTCATTCAATTATTATAAGTGCTTGAATTCAGCAAAACAATCCAACACATTCCAGTAGTCCATAATAATAATGGGTTATCCAAAGAAGACATTGACTAGAGCGTTTTACAGGTCATCATATTAATATGGCTTTACTATTTATTCTTCATTTCTATACTTTTCTGCTGTATGGTTAAGACTGAGATAAAGCAAGACCTATATAACAAAAAAATGTAACTTTTATATTTGATGAGGTCAGTCAAGTCACCTCAGGCATTATCCTGTAACCCTGTACCTCACTCTGTATTATGCAGGAATTTAATAGCCCCCAAAGTGCAAATTTTAAACATCACTGTTGCTGGATCAGTTTTCTACCATTCATAAGAAATAATAAGTATAAAAGTATAGCATCTTAACCCACATGTTGCACCTCCCAGTGTAACTAGGTAAAGAGTCTGGCCATGGATCTAGTTAAACCTTTTGTGATGACCTCCACAGGCTAAATGTCAGTGTGTCAGTCATGGCTATGAATTTTATCTACATCTTAGGGCTTTCTTCCAGACTCACTGGCCATAGGCAGACTTAAGTTCTCCGTGGCAAGTGCTCAGCTCCCAGAGGCCCCCTGCCATTTCCTGTGATGACATTCTTCTCCACAAAGTGGAATTTCACTCATTTATAGGCAATAGTCAAAGATGGTGATCTCTTTTAAAGTACTTTACGTGGGGGCAGGGGGCTGGCCTGATAGCTCAGTGGACTAAAGCGCCTGCTTAGGCAGAGTACAACTGCTGGGGTTGGACCCCTGGTGTGCCATGCCCATCCTCCTGTGGGGCATGCTGAGGTGGCAATTAAGACTGGGCACAGTGTGCATGTCTGTTATCCCAACACTTGTGAGGCTGAAAACAGGAGGATCACTATGAGTCTGATCTCTGTAGCAAGACCCTGTAGATCCTGTAGACTCTGACCTAAGTGAAGAAATACATAAACTACTCTACAGATTTGGTCAGGTCCACTCTCTTTGGTTACTCCAGAATCAACTAAGTAGTGTTTTTAATTCATCTACAAGATCCCTTCACCTTTGCTAAATGATCCAGGCACAGTAAGACATTCAATCATTTAACAAATAATGCTACATCTACCCTTTTGCAGGTACCAAAAAAATACTCAGGGATGAGGAAGATGAAGGAAGAGTGAAATACAGTTCTTGGCTATAAGGAGCTCTCATTATACACTGAAGAAAGATGTATTTACACTTAATAAAATGTAAAATGAAAAATAATCAAAGACAAGAAGCAGTGGCTAGAGTTCAGACTCTGGCATTCAGTTGCTTGAGTTTAAACCTTGGCTCTGTTTCTTAGCAACTGAATGACCTTGGGAAAGAGAGTTAACTCTGTCAGAAGAAAGAAAGGGAAGCAGGGGGAAAAGGAGAGAGAGAGAGAGAGAGAGAGAGAGAGAGAGAAATGGAAGGAAAAGAAGAAAGAGAAAGCAAAGAGGAAAGGAAGGAGGAAGGAGAGAAGAAGGGAAAGAAGAGGAAGGGAGGGATGGGAGGAAGGAAAATAAGGAAAGAAAGTGTGTGGGAGGAAACAAAGCTTTTGTTAAGATTGAGTCAAGGGTTATAAAATGCTTGGAACAATGTCTGATATGTACAGAGCACACACGAATCTCAACTCGGACAACCAACATAATTCTCAGATCTTATGGAAGATAGAGCAGCTAAGAACAGTAACATTTTATAGATTAAAAGATGAGAATCAGCAAGTTGGGAATCCTCTGTGGCCACACCATTAGTAATGGAGGCAGGCAGAGAAGCGAGTTAATCATCATGCACAGTGCATTAAGGTTCCCTATTCTCTACAGATAACAAGGAAAATGGCCCAGAGTGACCTCCACCAGGCTCTCAGAGGACCTGATAGCCCAGGTCTTTCTTCATAAATTGATACAATGAGTCTTACAGAGCTCCTTCATTCCATAACTTTAGGCGATCTGGCTGCGACATCTGTCACCCCATTGATCGCCAGGGTTCATTCGGCTGATCTGGCTGTCTAGGCGGGTGTCCCCTTCCTCCCTCAACGATCCATGTGTGTCCCTCCCGAAGCTGCGTGCTCGGTCGAAGAGGACGACCACCCCTGATAGAGGAGGACCATTCCTTGGTCAAGGGTATACGAGTAGCTGCGCTCCCCTGCTAGAACCTCCAAAGAAGCTCTCAAGGTCCATTCCATAACTTTAAATCATTAAGTGTTAGAGTGACGATCAAGATGCTAAGATTGGGCCACAGAGATAGCTCAGCAGACTAAGTGCCTGCTTAGGCAAGTGTAGGGACTGAGGTATGTTCCCTGACACCACATACAGTGCAGGCCCTGGCCCAGGGCATGCTGAGCCAGCCACAGAGACCAGGCATGATGGTACACACCTGTAATCCCAGCACTAGGGAGATTGAAAACAGGAGGATCACTACAAGTCCCAGCTGTGCAGTGAGAACCTGTGCCAAATAAAAAACAAAGAGAAAGACAAAACAAAACAAAAAATCCACTATAATAGAAAATAGGAAGCAAATGTTCAAAGGGGATGAGAAACTAGGGAAAAGGGGATGAGAAAGGAAGGATGGGAAATGAAAACAGTCATGATTAAAAAAAAGGAAAAAAATGATAGCAAAGCTTTTGTAACACAGGAGGGGAAGAGGAGTTGAAGGAGAGTAGGGATATGGGAAAAAAAAGAGTCAAGTTATATCATGTCCATGTACAAATTCCCTATAATGAATGTGATCATTGGGCATAACTTAACTGTACCGATAAATTGTATTAATTATAAAATAGATTTCAAAAGCATCATTAAAAGCTGTGAAATAATCAATAATTTTCAAGGATATGATCTTTAATTCTTCAAACAACTGCTAAATGACTTGTACAAATGCTCTGAAATTCTTTTCTAGGAATATCGGTATATAACAATGTCAGTACAACAAATATTTTTAAGTGCTCTTTACCATGTTATATATATTTTAGTAATTAGTGTAAAACCCTAAGTTGAAAAAAAAGTCAGTCCACCCATTTTTCATGATTCAGTATTGTATCTGAGCAACTATTATGAGCCAGGTATGGTGGACCTCAAATGAGTACGACAAATTTATGACATCTCCAGGAAAGGAAAAATTCCAGCTATTCCCCAAACCAGATCATCTGCTGAAGAATAACAAGATCCCAGAGAGTCTGCCGACTGCTCGGAACAGTCTGCAACTGCTTAACCCGCCTCACCTGTGCCTGTCATGGCTCACACTGAAATGAAAAGTTATTACTTGGCATTTTCTGGGATTAGTTTGAGCATCTGTTTATCCTGAACGGTAGATAGAAGTGAATTGCTACAAGATAGTGAAGTTTGATCAGCTTAGTAAAATCAGCAGTGCAATTCCATTCTACTGCCGAGGAACACTTTTTCAATTCACATTCAGGCTAATGATAGCAATACACGGTTAAAAGATGCTTTGATCTACAGGATTCCAAAGGCTTTGTGAATTTAGGTGGTTGATGCACACGTATAAAGTTTATATACAGCTGTTTGACACAGCACTTCCACAAAAAGTGGAATCTGGCTACAAAATCTTTCATTGTATCACGGAGAAAATAGAGATTTCAGAAAACAAAATTAGGTCTATATAAGCAATTTCACATCCTTAAAATACAATGTGGTAGATATGAATTAAATCAAGTATATCAATAAAATCTAACACACCCAGAGTTTTGTAATTAACTGCATGTTGTATTAATGTCTTCTCATCATGTTTAAGTCATCATAAACTTGTACTCTGAATGAATATATGTGTAATTGCATAATTTTCATATGTATGTGTGTTATACGTGTGTGTGTACATTCACACACCCAGATATAGAAACAGATGTTTAATATTTTCTTTATCTGATGTTTCATTCAAATATACAGTTAAGGGTCATGGAGAACGTTTGGTGGTCTAAACTCCTGCCTGGAAAGCACAAGGACCCAAGTTCAATTCTGGATATCCCAGTTTTGGCCTGGAATACCAGGCATGCCATGCTGGACCCGAAATGGGGTGGTGGTTTATGCCTGTAATCCCAGGCTAGAGAGGCCGAGACAAGTGCTTTACTTCGTGTCTGCACTGTGATGCGAGACCCTGCACCAAATAAATAATCATTTTTAAAATTCCAGTTAAGATGACTAAATTGTTTACATGAGAACTGAGAGTCTTTTGAAAATGAGAGAGAACTTTTAGTAATTATAGTAGGATAACACATGTGGACTAGACACATCATAGGAACTCCAGGAAACATAGCCAGCTTCAGATTACTATTTCAACTAGGACAGTTATCAGCTGCCAATAACTGTATTCTGGGCCATCCTGCCCTGCTCTCCGAATTCCACTTACCTTCATTTAATTATTCTGCTTCCACTTCCACTTCTGCTCGACCCTGCAGGAGCCCATGTTTCCTTTTCATTCTAAGCATCACACAAGATTCTTTTTCTTCCTAGGTTGACTTTACCTCTTCTTACTGCCTGTCATTCGTTTCTCTGGTCTCAGCTCCTCAAGAGCTTTCCTGGCCCCTAAGGCTGAATCAGTGCCCTTCCAAAGCACTCTTTTTCTTTTCTTTTTTTTTTAGTAATTTTCTACACTTTATTTTATTTTATTTTTTCATTTATTTTTATTTTATTAAAATACAAATGTCAATCAGACAGTTTCAAGACACCTTAACCATACACATTCGATGAATTAATACATTGCAAACTGTTTTCAAAACGTTTTGGTATTGTACAAGGTGTGTACATGATATTATATTTACAGATATTATTTTAGCAGATATCTCTTATCAGTGAATTAAGAGTGTAGTTGCTTACTTATCTTATTTTTTTATACCTGAATTATATAAAAAATTCAATAATTATTTACCTAGTGGATGACCATAGTACTAAAAGCCGAAATAATATCCTGTCCAACCACCATTAGTGCAGATCTTGCCTCTCATAGAATTATGTAGAAGCGCAGCGTTATCTATCCCAACTGTACTGTCTATACACACACATCATGATTTTTTCTTTCTATACCCCTTCCTTTGTCTACACCTGTCAAAAGTGGGCACTCCATTGACATTCAACTAACTTAGGTGCTTGAACTCGACACCACAATCCAACACATTCCAGCATTCTACAACCATAGTGAGTTATTCAAAGAAATTGTTGACCATATCCATTTACAGCTCAGCTTAATATTATGGGCTCACGATGTATACTTCATTTTTATACTTTTCTCCTGGATGGTTAAGACCTAGGTAGATCAAGACTTATATGCCAACACAAGAACTTTATATTTCCTATGTGGTCATTGAAATCCTCTCAGGGTTTATCTTGTAGTCCTGTACATTATTCTGTAGTTCCTTTGTCTGTGTCATCCACAAAACCAGACACACATGTGTAAATATTGTATAGTCTCCCTAGTATAACAAGCGAAAAGCAGAAATACAAAGTAAAATACAACGTACAACAAGTAAAATCAATTGAGTCAGATAAGGCAAAGTGAATGGCATATGCTGCAGGATACTAATCAGCTTTTCTTCTGGATGGTTAACAACCTAAGATCACAAGTCAGAGTTGGA
>PVKA01032445.1:0-25303 GCA_004027165.1 Ctenomys sociabilis
AAAACTTTACTGGAAAGAAAAGCTTTTGTCGAAGAGGGACAGAAGCAGGACCTGAGCAAGTTGCCCAGGAAGCTGCCTCTTTCTGGGTATTTTTATAGGGCAAAACCATGCAAGACTAAGTTAGAGAAGGGGTCTCGCTTAGGTGGATGTGGGGTGGGACAAAACTATGGTCAACCAATGGGATTACGAGCACCATTGCTCAGGTAAAATTGATTAGGCCCAGGCAAAACCATGGAAGCAATTGTAAACAATTTTAACAGTAAAACATCAACAATTATGAGAAATGGGCATTTGAAACATAAAAATGTGTTACCTAAGCAAGTCCCAATCCAGAATTTATAAAAGAAAAGCAAACTCATACCTCCGTCCAATGATCTCAGTGAATGACCTCCAAATAATACAGGAAAGTAAAACTCCCAACCTGACCCGGATGAGTTTGTGTTCTCTAAAACTGAAGAATGAATTTTAGGAACAAACAGAGGTTGAGGGTAAAACTTTATTGGAAAGAAAAGCTTCTGTCGGAGATGGACAGAAGGGGGACCCGAGCAGGTTGTCCCTCTATTCTGTCTTTTAAAAGCAGAAAATAACAAGTATTGGTGATTATGTACATAAATTTGGAATCTGTGAATTTCAAATGGCACAGCTGCTGTGAAAAACAGCTTGGCAATTTCCCAAGAAGTTAAACATAAGTCAGGCATGGTGCTGCACATCTGTAACCTCAGCACTCTAGGAGATTGACGCAGGAAGATTGTGAGTTTGAGCTTAGCCTAGGCAACTTAGTGACTTATTGAGACCTTGGCTCAAAAAAACATAAATAAAAAGATTATGGTTGCTTAGGGAAAGGACCTTGAGTTCAATCCCTAGTACCAAAAAAAAGTTAAACATAGAATTATCATATGATCCAGCAGTTCCACTCCTAGGTATATTCCTAAAAGACTTGAAAGTGATATACTAGTGTTTTTAGTAAAAACACCCATCAACAAATGAATTAACATAATTTGTTATAGCCATGTAATGAAATATTCCTTAAAGGAAATGCAGTGGATACATGCCATACCAATAAACTTTAAAACATTATGCCAACTGAAATAAGCTAGACACAAAAGGACAAATATTGTTTGATTCTACTTATGTGAACTGTCCCCAATAGGTAAATTTACGAAAACAAAGATTACAGATTGCCAAGAGCTGACCAGGGAGATAGCTCAGTAGCATAAACACCTGCCTCGCAAGCACTAGGTCCCAAGTTTGAACCCTGGAGCCAACAAACAAAGCAGATTACCAAGAGCTGAGAAGAACAAAGTTTGGATATTTATATTTGTTTGTTTGGTTTTGTTTTGGGGTACTGGAAATGGAGCTCAGAACCTCATATTTGCCAAGCAGGCACTGCATCACTGAGCCATATTCCTGGCCCAAGATTTAATTCTTAATTGTTATAGACATTCTAATAGTGTTTGTAAATAGAATATCATGTCTGCATCTTGTACAACAAATAACCAATAAGAAAACAATATGCAGTGGTGCATGCCTGTAATCCCAGCACTCGGGAGGCTGAGGCAGGAGGATTGTTGGTGAGTTCGAGACCAGCCTGAGCTACAAAGTGAGCTTAAGGCCAGCCTGAACTGCAGTGAGACCCTGTCTCAAAAAGACAAAAAAAAAAAAAAAAAAGAAAACAATATGCAATGTATTATTAAAACTGTCCTACTAATTTGATTTGAAGCTGTCTCACTACTAATTGTTTCTCAATAAAATTATGGGAAAAAAAGAATTTCTGCTTGAGATGATGAAAAAGCTCTGGAAGTAGTGACTAGTGATGTTAATCACTTTTTCATATATTTCTTTACCATTTCTATTTCTGTATCTGAGAAGTGTGTATTCATCTCAGATACCAATTTTTGGATTAGGTCATTAAATTTGAGAAGTCTGATTTTTTTTTCTCAATACTTTGTGTTCTAGATAGAAGTCCTTTGTGTAAGGGATAGTTGGATAACATTTTTTCCCACTTTGTGGATGTTCTTTTCATTCTATTGGTGGTTTCTTTAGACGTGCAAAAACTTTTTAGTAAGAAGAGATCCCAGTTATTGATTCTTTGAAGTATTTCTCATGAAGTTTGGTTTTGTTCATGAATTCTCTGCCTATCCCTATGTCTTCAAGATTTTTACCTACTTTCTCTTCCAGTATATTTAGTGTTTCTGTTTTAATATTTATATCTTTGATCCACATTGACTTTCATTTAGTTCCTGGTGATAGGCATGCATCTACTTTTAGTCTTTTGAGTGTAGAAAGCCAATTTTTCCTGCAACATTTATTAAAAAGGCTGTCTTTCTTCCAGTGGATATATTTGGCCCCTTTGTCAAAGATAAGGTGGCTGAGTGTGTTTGTAGTTGTTTCTGCCTCATTGAACTTGTTCAGCTGATCCTCAGGTCTGTTTTCTTGCCAATACAGTGCTGATTTTGTCACAGTAGCTCCGTAGTGTAATTTTAAGTCAGGGATTGTAATGCCTGCTGCTCTGCCCTTGTTGCCCAGGATGGCCTTTGCTATTCTAAATCTCTTCTATTTCCAAATGAATTTTGGAAATATTTTCTCTAGTTCTGAGGTACACTAATGTTATTTTGATTTGGATTCCATTACATCTGTATAACAGTTTTGGGAGTATGGCCATTTTCACAATGTTGGTTCTTCCTATCCATGAACAAGGGATATCTTTCTGTTTTCTGATATCCTTTTTGATCTCTTTTTTCAGAGTACTGTAATTTTCTTTTTTTTAATTTTTAAAATCATATATTTATTTATTTTTAATTTGGTACAGGGTCTTGCTATGCAGCTCAGACTCATAGTGATCCTCCTGTCTCAGCCGCCCCAGCACTGGTATTACAGGCGTGAACCACCACATCTGGTTTCAATGGCCAGCACAGCACACTTAGAGTTCTGGGGTTAGCAGGGTGTGTGGTACCAGGGATTGAACCCTGGTCCTCGAGCTTGCTAGGTATTCCCTTAGCCCAGACTACTGTAATTTTTTTTTTTTTTTTTTTTTTTTTGTCTTTTTGAGACAGGGTCTCACTATGCAGTTCAGGCTGGCCTTAAACTCACTTTGTAGCTCAGGCTGGTCTCGAACTCACAACAATCCTCCTGCCTCAGCCTCCCAAGTGCTGGGATTACAGGCTTGCGCCACCACGCCCGGCTACTACTGTAATTTTTGATGCATATATCTTTCAGCTTATTTGTTAGATTGGTTCCTAAGTATTTTAATTTTTTGGATGCTATTGTGAAGAGTGTGGTTTCCCTAAGAGATTTTTGGTGGAGTTTTGGGCCTCCATCATATCCTACATGGAATATGATGTCATCTTTGAATAATGATAATTTGATTTCTTCCTTTCCTATCCTTATTCCTTTTATTTCTCTCTTGTCTAATTGCTCAGGCAGTGAAGATTTTTGTCTTCTTCCTAATTTTAGAGTGAAAGATTCTAAGCAATGAATAAGAAAGATGTATTTTTATACAGTCTTGCTACTTAGCTATCAAGAAGGACAAACTTGAGGTTTTCATAAGTAAATGGATGCAACTAGAAACCATACTTATAAGTGAAATAATTCAGACTCACATATATAAGCATCATATAATTTCCATAGTATAAGAACTGAAAGAGTAAACAAGATCTAAAATGTACAACAGATACTATAAATAGGAAACTGCTCAAAAGGAAAGAACAACTGGATGGGCAAAAGGAGAAAAGGGAAAAGAAAAATACACATGCACACAATAGCTAAGATAATCATACTAATAATTTTTATTAGTTCATTAAAAATGGTTTGTGTGCATATTGTTTGATCAATTTTACATATTTATATATTATAATCTGAGCAACTAATTCAAGATAGCAATAAGCAATGCATCAACATTATTAATTTCCTGTTTTCTTTTGAAATTCTGTATCATTGTTTTTATTGTCTTTCTTTCTTTAAAATATTTCTTTTTAAATGTAAAAAGGAAGGGCTGGACAAATATCTCCGCAGATTAAAGTGCCTGCAAGCAGGTGCAATGGCTGGGAGTTCAATCCCCAGGTCCGAGTGCTGGCCCGCCCCCAGGGCACAATGAGCCAGCAATTGAGACAGGGCAGGGTGGTGCTCACCTATAATCCCAGCTCTTGGGAGGCTGCAATCAGGCGGATCACTGCAAGTCCCATCTAGGAGTGAGACACTGAACACCCTGTAGACCCTTCCCTAAAATACAAAAAAAAAATGTAAAAAAGAAGAGAAATAGACATTTTCAGAAATGCAAGAAAAGGAAACTAGGGAGTAGGTATCCTCCAAAATAAAATAATAAATAAGGAAAGAGGAAGATAGAGAAAACAGAGAATGCAGGGCTAGCTAGATAGCTCAGCAGATTAAAGTACCTGCTTAGACAGACACAGGGACCAGGGTTCGATTCCCAGTGTGCCCTGCCAGCTCAGTCCCAGGGGTGCACTGAGACAGTGGTTGAGACTGGGCGTGGTGGTGCACGCCTATAATTCCAGCTCTTGGGAGGATGAAAACAGGAGGAGCACTGAGTCTCATGTGTGTAGTGAGACCCTGTAGACCCTGCACTAAATAAAAAAAAAAAAAAACGGACACACAGTACAAGCAAGAACACCAGATTTCTTAAGGTGATTGTAAAGGGAAGCTCCCAGTCACCAGCACTGCAGTAAGGCCCAAAAATCGGTAGTCCAGATTGGAAGTCTCTAGGGGGAAGTCTCTGAGGCAAAGTTGGAATTCACAGGTTGCCTCACATAGTTAACAACACTGAGAAAGAACTATTACAGTTCTGTCAAAGAGTATAGCATGAGTTACCGATAAGTACACAGAAAGCTATACAACATTTCTGAGATGTATTGATCATTAATTATAGCAGAAAACTGTCCAATAAAGGAATAGTTGTTATAGTAAATGGTCAACTGTGAACAGTATTTGTTGTCATCATAATTTAAACATTAAATGTAAATTTAGCCAAATGCTATAGGATAATGTCATTGGGAGATTGAGATAAAAGGAATTATGCAGGGATTAGCTGTGAAAGATTGTGGTAAAACTGAATGGTAAGCATCCATGAAATGAAGTTGCCAGGGCATATCAAAAATTGAAGAATAACTAGAAGCTTTCTTGTATTATTCAAACATATACAGAGAAATTCTATAAGTGGCAGCAAAAAGAATGGACTGTGGCTTTTCCTGAAAAGTAGAAATTGGAACGAGAAGGGGTGAGTAGAGAACTAGAACATGTCATTTAAAGTCTTGATTAATCTTTCACAGAGCTGGGGAGATAGCTCAGTGACCTAAGCACCTGCCTGGCAAGCAGAAGGTCCCAAGTTTGATCCCTAGTACCAAAAAAAAAAAGAACTTATAATCTTTCACTTTGTAAATTCTGTGCATTTTATTAAACTGCTTCTTTGATCAAAAAGCAAGTTAAATTAATACAAGTTTAGGGTCAGATCTAAATATGTATCAGGGGGCCCAGGAGATGGCTCAGTGGAATAAGCACTTCCCTGGCAAGCGCAAGGGCCTGAGTTCAATCCCTGGTTCCGCAACAACAACAAAAAAAAAAGCAAAAGTCTTTAAAAATAAATAAATAAATAAATAAATAAATAAATAAATAAATAAATATGTATCATATGATCCTGGCCTATATGTAACACCTACTAAGATTAAGTATAAAAAGAAAAAGCAACTCAGAGTAAGAATAAAAAGACACCTAATCCTTTTAAATGATAGGGCAGTTTATGGCATTCTTCCCTTGCCCCTGTCCTAGGCCAACTCGGCCTCACCAGTGAGTATTCAAGAGACCATCCTGTGTTCCCAGTGTGGAGCCCTGGCCTATAGTTCCACAGGGACACAGAAGACTATTGAAAACTTATTCTGTAGAGGCCATCAAGAGATGGAGGGAGGTGGAGGGGGCAAAGGGACATAAAAAGAATCAAGATGTGTTATGGACATGTGCCAGCTCCCCACAATGAGTAATAATCATGAAGTGCTGCAAATATGTACTAATAAACAAAAATATATTATAAAATTATCATGTGGGTCTGTTCTAGCCTGTCAGAGAACTACCTATATGCCAAATCTCTAGCACTCATCCATGTAATACCTAAACTCAAACTGTTACAGAAAACAAGGACCTTATATACTGATAAAAGCACCAATTCATTCAGAAGATTAATTACAAACTCATTCAAGCCAGAGACCTGGAAGGCACTGCTAAAAAAAAAGAGAAAAAAAGCTCTATAAGGTATCCATGGCAAGACATATTCTAATCTAATGATTAATCGCTAAAGACAAAGAAACAATCATCAAAGTAGCAAGGAAGAAGCAATTCATCATATACAAAGGTGTCTCAAGAGTAACAGCTGGTTTTTCATGAGAAACCATAGATGCCAAAAGGCAGTGGGATAACATTTAAAGTGCTGAAAGAAAAACCTGTCCAGCAAAACTCCTATATCCAGCAAAATTATTCTTGAAAATTAAGTGAAACATTCCCACAAACAAAATAAGCTGAGGTCTATTACCACCAGGTCTGCCTTAAAAGAAATGTTGAAAAGAGTCCTTCAAGTTGACATGAAAACACACCAGTCAGTCATTTGAAACTGTATGAAGGCTAGGGAGATGGCTCAGTGGAATAAGCACTTCCCTGGCAAGTGCAAGGGCCTGAGTTCAATCCCCAGTTCTGCAAAAATAAAAAAAAAAAAAAGTGAAACTGTATAAAGAAGTAAATAGCTCTTGCTAGGTGTGGTAGCCCACACCTGAAATCATAGCTGCTTAAGAGGCTGAGGTAGGAGGATCCCAAGTTCAGGGGAAGCTTGGGCAACTTAACATACCCTGTTTCAAAATAAAAGAGCTAGGGAATATAGCTCAGTGGGAGAGCACTTGCCTAACATGCCCATGGCCCTGGGGTCAAACCCCAGTGCTCTCTCTCCCCCCCAAAATAAAACTCTAATAGAGAAAACAACATGGAGAAATATGAAAGCAAGGGGGTTTTACTGGTACATGTTTGTCATACATAATAATCCCTATTCATCATAGGAAATTTGGACCTACATAACACATCTCAATTCTTTCTTTCCCATTCCTCTCCCTGCCCTTCAACTCTTCTTCCCCTCCCCAATTACACAAGTTTCATTTCCATTTTGTCCTTCCATTCTCATTTTTCATTCCTTTTTTTTCCTCTCCCTTTCTCCTTCCCCCCTATTCCCCTTCTCAGTTGAACATGTTTGTCCTACTTCCCAATAGCTGTCCTCCATTTTGTTCCTTATTTACCATTTGGGTTTCTCACACAAGAGAAACAATATTTAAATTTGAATGTCTGCTTTATTTCACTTAAAATTAGGGTCATGAGGCACGCATCTTTTACCTCAAAATGTCTAAAGTTTATCCTTCTTTCTGGTAGAGCAATACTCTGTTGTATGTACAACCACATTTTCTTTATCCACTCATGGGCATCTGGGCTGTTCCCAAAATTTATCTATTATATGTGGGCTGTTATAAACATAGGTATACATATATCACTATGCTATGATATCTTAACTCTTTTGAAAAAATACCTAGATGGAGAATAGCTGGATAAAAAAAGAAGCAAGTTTTATTATGTTTTTGGTTTGTGACTTTTCATTTCTTATAGGTTGAAAAGATAAGTACATAAAAATAATTTTAAATCTGTTATTAGCACACAATGTATAAACACTTAATTTGATATAGTAACAATATGAGGAAGGGAATAGAAATAATAAGGGCAAATTTTTATATCAAAGTTGATATAATTTCAAACTATAATAAAATTAGAATGCTAAACTTAATCTCCAGGGTACCTATAAAAACAGGTTTAAAATTGAATAGGGCTGACAAGTACAAGGTTCTGAGTTCGATTTCTAATACCATACCAAAACAAATTGTACAAAGAGAAATATAAAAAGAGCCAAAATAATTAACTAGAAATAATCAACTATTTTAGACAGTAACATAAAATAAGGGACAAAATAGGTAGAAGATAAAGAGAAAACAAAAAGAAAATGATGGGCTACTTCCTTATCAGAAAATTAAATGTAAATGAAGCATCCAATCAAAAGGCAGAAAATGGCAAAATGATTTTTTTAGAAAGTATTGTAGGGCTGGAGAGACAGCTCAGTGGCTGAAGCCCCTGCCTGACAAGAGCAAGGACCTGGATTCAATCTCCAGTACTGTATGCTGTGTAGGTCCTTAAACCAGGCATGGTAGCACACCCATAATCCCAGTGCTGGAAAGGCTGAGACAGGAGGATCTCTACAATTCTGAACTGCATAGTGAGGCCATGTTTAAATACATAAATTTCTTAAATAATTTTTAAAGTAATATAACTATATTCTTTGTAATGGGAAATCATTTTTTTAAATTTTTGTAATGTATTTAGTACAGGGTCAACAGGGTCTCACTATGCAGATCATACTCATAGTGATCCTCCTGTTTTCAGCCTCCCAAGCACTGGGATTACAGGCATGTGCTGCCATGCCCAGTCTCAGTCAAGTCTTAAATGTACTCTGAGGGTGGGACCAGCACCGCATGCTGAGGATACAACCTAGGTCCCTGCATCTGCCTAAACAGGTGCTTTAGTCCACTGAACTAACTGGCTGGTCCTTGGGGACTCACTTTAGATGCAAAGATACAATTAAAAATGAAAGAGTAGGATTAAAATAGCCCATGTAAATGGTAACCAAAGATTTGGAGTTACTGTACTAACATCAAAGTAGAGCTTGCGTAAAAAGGTGTCATAAAATACAGACATTATGTACTGACAAAATTAATTCATTGAGAAGATAAAATAATTATCTAAAATAATCATCTAAAATAATTATTATAATTAACATATATACCAAGTAACAAAGCCTCAAAATATACAAGACATTGACAAAATTGAATAAATAGTACCATAATAATAGTTGGAAATCTCAATCCACTATTTCAATAATAGGTAGATCAACTCAATAGAAAAACAATAAAGAAATAGAGTTGAGTAACATTATAAATCAAATAAGCCTAACAAACATACATAGAATATTATACCCTAGGACAGCAGAGTATAGTATTTTCAGGAACATATAGAACATTCCCCAGGATAGACTACATATTAGAGCAAAACAAGTATCAGTCAGGTTTAAAAAATTGAAAGACTGGGAATATGGCTCAATGGCCAAACATTTGGCTAGCATGTAAGGCTCTGGGCCTGATTCCCAGCACAACGAAAAGTAGGTGGGGGAGGGAAATATTAAAATCATAAAACCATAAAAAGTATTGTCTCTGGTCCAAATGGAGTACAGCTAAAAAGCCAGTAATAGAAGAAAAAATGGTAAGTTCACTAATATATTGAAACAAAACAATTCACTCTTACTCAGTAAGTCAGAAAACAAATAACCAAGATCACCAAGGAAATTAGAAAGTACCTCAAGATGAATGAAAATGGAAACATGGCTAAACTTGTGAGATGTGGCAAGAATCATGCTCAGAAGGAGATTTATACCTGTGAATGTCAACATTAAAAAGAAGAAAGTACTGAAATCAAAAGTCTGGCTTTATACCTTAAGGAACTAGAAGAAGAAAACTAAATCCAAAGCTAGCACAAGGAAGAAAGTAATATGGATAAAGGTGGAAGTAAATGAAATAGACTAGAAAAAAATGATACGATCAACAAAACTGTAAGTTATTTCTTTGAAAAAATGGATTTGCTTTTAGTTGACTGACCAAAAAAAGAAAAAAGACACAAATAACTAGAATCAGAAATTAAGCAGGGATATTACTACTGCTCTTATAAATATGGACTATAAGAATATGCTATTAGCAATTATAAGTTAACAAATAAGATATATAAATAAATTCCTAGAAATAAATTACCTAAACTGACTCAAAAGAAACAGAAAAAAATCAAAAGAACTATAATGAGTAAAGATATCAATCAGCAACCAAATTTTCCAGCAAACACCAGCCCAGGACCAGATGGCTTCAACAGTGAATTCTACCAAACATTTAAAGAAGAGTTAGTGCCCATTCTTCTGAAGTTCTTTCAAACAATTTAGCAAATATTTCATCCACGTGAAAATGGATCCTAAGTCTTCTAATAGCTAAAGCTATAAAAATCCTAGCAGAAAACATGAAACATAAATCCTCTTGATTTTGGATTCATTGGTGGATTCTTACATATGATACAAGAAGCACAAACAACAAAAGAAAAAATTAGATAATTTGGACTTCATCAAAATAAAAACTTTGTGGTGCAAAAAAATCAAGAAAGTGAAAAGACAATTGAACAGATGGATAAAAATGCTTTCAAATCATACTTGATAAGAACTTAAGTGTTTTTAATATATAAAGAACTCCTATAACTCAAAAAGATAAGCAACTCATTTTAAAAGTTGACTAAGGAATTAAATAGGTATGAAAAGATGGTCAGCATATTTGCTTTTAGAAAATGTAGTTCAAAACCACAATGAGCTACCACATCCTATTAAGACACCTAGAACTAAAAAAGTGAAAAATAGCAAGCATAGCAAGGATGTGGAGAAACTGGAACCCTTAGGCACTGCTGCTGGAAATACAGAATTGCACATTCATTGTGGAAATAGTTTGGCCATTCTTCAAACTTTTAAATATCTGATACTGTATGAACCAGCAATTCTACTCCACCCATACACCTAAAGGAAATGAAAACAGAGACTCAAATACTTACTTGCCAGGGTTCATAGAGCATTATTCTCAATGGCCAAAAGCTAGAAAGAGCCTGAATAACTATCCACAGAGGAATGGATAAAGAAAAGGTGGCTTAGCCAAATAATGAAATGCTATTCAGATATTTTTTTTAAAAGGGGGTTCATTTTTTATTAAATATCAGACTGGCCAAATAGCTCAGCAGATTAAAGTGCCTGCAAGCAGTCACAGGGGCCGGGGGTTTGAGCCCTGGGCCTGCCATGCCAGCACTGCCCCTGGGGCACACTGAGAGGGCAAATGAGACTGGGCATGGTGGCGCATGCCTGTAATCCCAGCTCTTGGGAGGCTGTATACAGGTGGATCACTACGAGTCCAATCTAGTAGTGAGGCCCTAAACACCCTGTAGACTCCTCTGCAAAGTATAAAAAATAAATAGATTAAAAAATACTTACTAAATATCAATGAAGTACATAATATATGTAACTGTTTATTATTATACCACATAAGACACATTCTTTGTCATAACTGACCTTATAATGTAAAAAATTAATACCAATATATCCATTAACTATAAAACATTTGGTAATCTACTCAAGGGAAATTACAATGACTATTTAGCTGCTTTAAAATAGTCAGTAGACTTATAAAAAGAGATAGATTCATTTTGTTTCAACAGAAGATATTAAAAAAGGATGAGATTTTGAAACATACTACAGTCTGACTGAACCTTAAAAATATTAGCTTAGTGAAATAAGTCAGGCACAAAAGTATAAGTAATATATAATTCCACTTATATAAACTGTCTCTAAAGGCAAATTCATAGGGATGGGTGGTAGCCTAAAGGTTACCTGGGACTAAGAGATGGGAGGGTAGAAATTATTATTTCATAGACACAATTTCTGTTTAAGGTGATAGAAATTTTATAAATAGTTGTGGTAGTTGCAGTGTTGTAATGAATGTCAATGAGTTTACACTTTAAAAAGTTGACCATGGTAGGCCCAGAATACTGGTACATGCCTGTAATCCCAGTACTGGGGAAGCAGAGGCAGGAGAATTGCTGCAAGTTTGAGGCCAACCTAAGTAAAAAGGGAGTTCAAGGTCAGTCTAAACGTCATAGTTAAAGGCCAGGGAGATGGCTCAGTGGAATGAGCACTTCCCTGGCAAGCTCAAGGGCCTGAGTTCAACCCCCAGTTCCACCAAAAACAAATTACAGTAGTATTATGGTTTATGTATTTTATCACAATAATATAAAATAATCAAAAGTAAAGATATCATGAATGATCAAACAAAGCTCACCAAATTTATGAAAACTAAATCAAAACCAGGTGTACTGTCTGACCAAATTAGAATTACATAGGAAATCAATTTAAAAAGATGATAAATGCTTAACCTTTAAACTCTTTGAAACTAAAGAATACACTTCTTTTTTTTTTTTTTTTTTTTTTTTTTTTTTTTTTTTTTTTTTTTTTTTTTTTTTTTTTTTTTTTTTTTTTTTTTTTTTTTTTTTTTTTTTTTTTTTTTTTGTATTTTACTGAAGGGTCTATAGGCTGTTCAGGGTTTCACTACTGGATTGGACTTATGGTGATCCTCCTGTTTACAGTCTCCCAAGAGCTGGGATTACAGGCATGCCACCACGCCCAGTCTCAATTGCCATCTCAGTCTGCTCCCAGGAGCGGGGCTGGCAAGGCAGGCCAGGGGTTTGAACCCCTGGCCCCTGCACCTGCTTGCAGGTGCTGTAATCTTCTGAGCTATTTGGCCAGCCCTAAGAATACACTTCTAAATAATCTATGGATCAAAGAGGAAATCTCAAGGAAATTCATACTGAATTAAAATGAAAATACGAGAGCTAATGTGATAGCTCAGCAGACTAAGCACCTGCTTAGGTAAGCACAGGGACTGGGGTTCAATCCCTAGCACTACAGGCTGTGCTGGCCCCGCCCCTAGGGCAGGCTGAGCTGACCACAGAGTCCAGGCATGGTGGCACATGCCTGTGATCCCTGTACTGGGGAGGCTGAAAACAGGAGGATCACAACAAGTCTGAGCAGCATAGTGAGACCCTGTACTAAATACATTTTTAAAAATTTTAAATAAAATGAAAATACATGTCAACATTTTTTTGCCAGAATGAGGATTGAACCCAGGGCCTTCACACTATGCTATATTCTCAAGTTCATGTTTGTTTGTTTGTTTGTTTGTTTGTTTTTAAGCCATGGTCTCAGTATGTGTTTCAGGCTGATCTTGAACTCAGTCTGTAGTCTAGGCTGTCTTGAAACTGTGACAATTCTTCTGCCTCAGACTCCTGCATGCTGGGAGTACAGGTGTGCCCCACTATATCAGGCTTTCGTTTTTATTTTGTTTTTTTATTAAATTTATCTTTGATATTTTCTTTTATGAGACAGGGTTTCATAATGCAATTCAGGCTGTCCTCAAACTCATGGTGATCCTCCTGCCTCAGCCTCCCAAGTGCTGGCATTACAGACAGGATCCACCACACCCATCTTTGATTTTTATTTTGAGTCAGGGTTTCACCACATCTTCTAAGTTGCCCAGCCTGGCTTTGAACTTGAACTTTCCTTCCTTAGGCCCCCAGAATGCAGGGATTATAGGCACGTACCATCATGCCCTCTATATGTCAAAATTTGTGGGACAAAGTGGAAACAATGCTGAGAAGGAAACTTAGAAGATTAGATCTTTAATTTAAAAGAAAATAATCTCCAAATAATCATATAGGCTTTCACTTTAACAAATTAGAACAAGAAGAGAAAAATAAACACAAAGCAAGCAGAGGGAAAAAAAGAATAAAAAGGACAATGAATGAAATTAAAAACAGAATAGTAAGGGAACCTCAATGTAACGCAGTGTGGTACTGTCAAAACATCAATAAAACTGACAAATGTCTAGCAAGGCTGACAAAGGAACTGAGCAGACACAAATGACCCATATCAGGATGAAATGGGGTATTGCTGCAACCCCTTTGACATCAAAAGAATACTAACAATGCAACAAACATTATATACATAAGGCTGAAATCTTATATGAAGTAGACCAATTCTTCAATAAACACAAATTACCATAACTCAGCAAATATGAAATAATTTTAATAGCCCTGTAAGTCTTAAGAAAATCAAATTTATAATTTTAAAATTCTTCAACAGAGTAAATGTTCAAGCCTAAGTGCTTTCACTGGAGATTTCTACCAAATATTTAAAGAAGAATTCATGCCATTCTGTACAATCTTCTAGAAAATAAAAGAGGAATAAACACTTTCCAATTCATTTTATTAAGGCAGTATTATCCTGATACCAAAACCAGATACAGTATAGAGAAAAACAGACTAATATCCCTGCTCTCAGCTCTGTGTATCTAAAAGACAGTGCAGATAGCATCTCAGGAGCATTTGAAATAGAAAAGAAGAAATAGAACTGCCCCTACTTATAACTGGTGTGATTATGTACATAGAGCATCTCAAGGAATCTACAAAAGCCTCCTAGAGCTAATATGCTCAGTAACATTGCAGGATAAAATATCAACATACAAAAATCAATTCTAGCTGACCATGGTGGCATGTATCTGCAGTCCCAGCTACCATGTAGCAGACTGAGGGCAGAAGGATTGCCTGAGCTCAAGAGTTTGAAACCAGTCTGAGGAAAATGTCAAGATTCCCATCTCAAAACAAATTTTGAAAATCAGTTTTATATTCTATCAATGAATATATTTCTATGGAAATCAAAATTTAAGTTACGATCAGTTTTTTAAGGAAACAATTTAGGTATGAATTTCACAAAACATGTAATGGATCTGCATAGTGAAAACTACTATCTGGGCAAAGATATTCTGTTCATGGATTGGAACTACTGAATTTGTGTACAGATTTTATGCAATTGTTATCAAAATTCCATGATTTTTTAGAGATATAGACAACATCATGGTAAAATTTATATGGAAAAATAAACTAAAATTGCTGAGACAATTTTATAAAATGAGGATAAAATCGGGGAAGGAATCACTCATATAGTAATAAGACAATATATAGTTGCAGTAATCGAGACTGTGTGGTGTTGTCAAAGAAACAGACACATTAAAAGAACAAAATAGAGATATCAGAAATAGACCCACACAAATACTGCCAACGGATTTGTGTTTTTTGTTGTTACTGTATTTGCATGACAGGGTCTCACTATGTAGTCCAGTCTGCTGTTGAACTCACAGCAAAACTCTTGCCTCAGCTTCCCAAGTGCTGGGATTATGGGCATGTGCCAGCAGGCCTGGCTGCCAACAGATTTTTTTAACTAAGATCCAAAAGCAATTCAATGGAAGAAAAACAGCCTTTTCAGTGAATAGTGCTGGAGCTTTGGGTTATCCATCAGCAAATTAGTAAATTTAGTTAATAATTGGAAATTTATTGCACAGTTTTTGCAGCTTCATTCTGGACCTGTTTCCAAATCCTGGGGTCAAACTGATGCATCTTCATCTCGGACTGCCTTTGTTTCTATATTTTATTTTGCTAGGGCTCCATCATAGACATATTTTTCAACATATTGACTATATTTCTGTTTCCTTTGGTGTCTTTACCAGTGTTCTACAAGTGTCTTTACCAGTGTTCTACAAGCAGTATGAACTAAAGAAGATATAATAGATAAAATGAATTAATATATATGAAAGTGCTTTCAAAGTTAAAAGCACTAGCTAGCTCAGCCTAAAGAAGCCATGGCCATTCCTGGAGACATTGCTAACAGAGTCCCTTTTCTCTACCCTTTTCACTTTCCCAGCCATCTGATGATAGCATTACTTTAAGACAAGAGTGTTACAAATTCTTACACTACAGTTTATCTTAACATTAGTAACATTTTAGTGTAATCATTTCTTGACACCTTGATATCACCATTTCCCAATATATAGCACTATGGTTGCCATGGCAGGAATTTGTTCACCCAACACTGTGCATAAGAAATTAATGCTTTATTACTGGAATATTTTCCTGTCTCATGAGCCAAACTATGCCCTAGTCCCGGGAGATCATTCGAATGCCAGTTTTCTGCTCAAGTGCAGGAGCAGGGGTGCTACCTGAAGGCAGAAAGAATGTCTGCAAGTCTTGTGCCCAGTAACAGATGTCTGGGAACCAGAAATCAAGGTTGCTCACTTTCAAAGAACAGCAAGAAAACCAAAGCTTAGCAAAGATAAATGGGTCTATAAAGTAGTGTCCCTCTAGGGCCTGATGCATAGTAGGCCCTCAGTAATCATGTAGAAAAAGAAATAAGAAAACTGGCCAAGTTCTCCCAAACAGTAAATGGTAGGGCCAAAGTTCTCAAACCTAGCTATTTCCCCTCTGTCCCAGGACCTCAAAAGTCCATCCATTGTACTACTCTGCCTTCCATCCTACTTTTGTGAAGTATTTTGTGAGAAAGACCAGACAGAACTCTCTGTGTTCTTATCTCATTGTAGACTAAAACTTGTTGACTCCAGATCAGAGTAAATTTCCATGAAGCTTTTCTTAAACCCCTTCCTCTAAGCCCCCAAAGGCCTCAGTTTGATTAAATTCTGCTTTTATTAGCTCTGCACATACTTATCTCCTATTTTTGGTTTCTTGAGTATAAACCCTTGAAGTAAAAACATTCATCTTTCTAGCCCCCACAGTGCATGCCCATAGAGCCTGGCACATAGGGATCACTCACCAGCTTCTAATGAATGGAGCTGATAGCCACTGACCCTCGCTACTCTAGTTCTCCCTGATTTGGAGCAGGAGTCCTCTGGCTACTGTCTGGAATTGCTGTTAATATTTTATATTATGAACTGAAGGAAATTAGAGATGCTATTCTCAGATTCAAGGGGACCCTTTTTGAAATACTTTTCTTCCTCTTTCTTCACCACCCCTTCTTAGCAGACTCTTACTTCCAGTGCTGCTTTCAACTGCATGTGCAATTGTTTTTTGACCTCTCACTATAGAATAAACAATAAAGATGCGACAGTTAGCAGATGGTCCCTGCCTTTTAGAACTCATAACCTAACAGGAGATTAATAGTAAACACACAAGAATGTAATTACAGATTGCAATAAAAGTTGAGAAGAAAATAAATGGGTGATATAGAGGCCAGCACTGATCATTCCAAGGGAGTCAAGTCTAGATCTGAAGTATGAAAGATATGAAAAAAACCACCAAAAAGCTACATTTCAGGCAGAGGGAACAGCATGTGAAAAGGTAGGAAAGAAATGGACATGCTCTGGGAAAGGCAAAAATGCCAGTGTGAGGGCCAACAAAATAACTCAGTGGACCAAGTGCCTGCTTAGGCAAGTACAGGGACTGGGGTTCGATCCCTGCCACCACATTCCTGGGGTGTGTTGAGTCATTGATGAAGTCCAAGCGTGGTGGCGCACACCTGTAATCCCAGCTGCTAGGGAAGCTGAAAACAGGAGGATCACTATAAGTCTGGACTGCATAGTGAGACCCTGTAAAAAAAAAATATTTAAAAATATGCCAGTGTGACTGAAGTGTAAGGAGGGAGAGAAGGCTGAAGCAAGACAAGGTCTGCATAGCAGGCTGGAGCTCACCACTGGGAGCCTCATGTCGGCCAGGGTAAAGAGCATCAGTTGGACTCTTAAGTGCAGTAGGAGCCAGAAATTTTAAGCAGCAGTGTAATATACAGTCATGTGTCAGTTAATAATGGAGATACACTCTGAAAATGTGACATTAGGTGATGTCATCCTTGGGCAAACACCTGGTGATGGGCAGTCACTTGACTTGGCCTCTCAGTTCTATCAAGGAAGTCAAACACCAAGATGGACCAGGCTGCTACTAGTATCACAGGGCACACTGTTTTACAGTGAACTTTTTTTTATAAGTAAAAGGAGTACACTAAAATATTGCTCAGATATATAGTTCAGTACAGTATAGTAAATGAAACTCTCCTATTAATAATTGTATGTGCTATACTTTTATACTACTGGCAGCTCTGTAGGTTTGTTTATATCACATCATCACAAATATGTAAGTGACATATTGTACTGTACACTATGGCAACTACATCCTCACTAGACAGTGGGGCTTTTTCAGTTCTGTAATAAATGTATGGGGGACCACTGTATAAGCAGTCGTAGTTGACAAACACACACTGTTAACAAACATTGTTATACACCATGACTATATTGCATTGACTTTTCTTCTCTTTTCTTTTCCTTTCTCTCTCTCTTTCTCTCTCTCTCTTTCTCTCTCTCTCTCTCTCTCTCTCTCTCTCTCTTTCTTTCTTTTTCAGTCCTGGGAATTGAACCCAGGGCCTTGAACATGCTAGGCAAGTATTCTACCACTAAGCCACATTCCCCTGTATTTTTTGAGACAAAGTTTCAGTCAGTGACCCAAGCTGGCCTAGAATGTTCCATCTTCCTGCCTCAAATACTGAGACTTAGAGGTGTGCACCACCAGGCTCAGCTCTTATGTTGTTTAAACATGCTGCTGACTGTTACAGAGAGCAGATGGTTTGGGGCTAGAGATAGTGTGCAGAGATCACCACGTAGGCTGATACAGTGATCCAGATGATAAGCGATTAAGGCCAGCGCTAAGGCGGTAGCTGTGAACATGGAGTAGCTCAAAAGCTACCTTGAGCCGGGCGTGGTGGTGCATGCCTGTAGTCCTAGCACTTGGGAGGCTGAGGCAGGAGGATTGTTGTGAGTTCGAGACCAGCCTGAGCTACAAAGTGAGCTTAAGGCCAGCCTGAACTGCATGGTGAGACCCTGTCTCAAAAAAAAAAGCTACCTTGACATTTGACGGTTTTTTTCACTGAATGTGGAGCAGCTTTGTTTTACTGCTTTAGAAAGTAAGGCACAGAGAAACCATGTTGATTAAAAGAGTTTTGGGAAAAAGGGAGACCTGCCAGGCCCTTCACACCAAACTGCATCCCCCAACCTTTTCATATTTTGTTTTAGAACAACTCTTGCTGAATGGTTAAGTTGCCCATGCTAAGCTTGAACCTGTGATCCTCCTACCTCAGCTTCACAGAGTACTGGGATCATAGCCACTTTCTTTTTCTGCACCTCATCTCCCACCTTCACTTTCCAGGTCCACTCTGCATTCTGGGTTCTGGTGACTGCTTTTGCTTGTCTAACTGTCTTCTTCCAGTCTTGCAAAGCATGTCATTTTTATGGTTTCATTTCAGCTGTATCTCTAGTAATCCTCTAACAATTCCTTACTTATTCAAATAGAAATCCAACTTTTGACTTCTTCAGCTATATCTACCCAGCCCTTCCTGTTTACTCTTGTCTTGTACCATCACCTACTCCACACCTTCAGTCTTTTTTTTTGGTAAGTCAATAAAGCCAGAGGAGAGGTTAGGGATATAGCACGGTGGCTTGCCTAGCAAGTGCAAGGTCCCAAGTTCAATCCCCAGTACCACACACACAAAAAAGAATTGAAAATAAAGTCAGAGGTACCCCTTCTACAAGGTTAGCCACCTAATACATAAAATTTTGCCCTTCTTCTGTTCATTCTTTTTAACTAGTACAGTTAGTTATTCGCCCTGAATCATTTTAGTCATTTCATTCTTTCAACAAGTAAGAATTAAAGACATCCTTTAGGCTGGGCACTATTCTAGCTCCTAACATGTAAAAAAAATCAATAGAACATAAATCCTCTCCTCATGGAACTTAACAATCTCATGGGGAAGACAATATCTGTATTCAAATAATCACAATGCATTGTATTGCATATTATAAGAAATGCATATACAGAATTCTGGCAGTAAACATAGAAAGTAGCAGCAAACCCTATGAGGAAATCAAGAAAGATTTTTCAGATGAATTGGCACTTGAATTGAAGAGTGTGTGTATTTCCACTTGAAGAAAGAAATGAAGACATTTCTAGAACAATGAACCTGTTGTTATAGTTCATTGTGGCCACAGTGTGGAGCACATAGAGAACCATATTAGAAAATGAAGCTACAGGGAGAGATTGATGTAAGATTCTATGAGCAATAGAGAGTTAGGAGAGATCTTTAAAATAGGTAGCAAATTGATCAATTTGGACACTACGCCAGCTCCTGTGAGGTTGGTAGAAAGGTTGTAGAATCAGGGAACTGATTACATAGGTCTACTGAGAGATGAAAGCATGAGCCAGGAAATCTATAAAGATGCATAGCTGGGCATAATGATACGTGCCTGTAATCCTAACACTCAGGAAACTGAGTGAAGAGGAGCACCAAGAGTTCAAGGCCAGTCTAAACTACATTGGGAAACACTGATTCAAGAAGCAAACAACAAAACAGATAGATAGTAGCACTCAGTGCTATGTACAATTTCAGATAACCACTGAGAGCTTTGGATAAAGAAGGACTACTATAGACAAGACTATCAATACCAAGAATTAGAAGGGCCAGCGAGACAGCTCAGTAGACTAAGCACTTGCTTAGGCAAGCACAAGGTCCTGAATTTGATCCCTGGTACCAAGAAAAACAATAAAAAAGGAAGAATTTGAAAGCCTAAGTAGTTATGAAGCAATTAAAGGTATTCACTCAATAATTTAAAATTGTTCCATAGGGAAGGAGTACATTAACTCTAGAGGTTTAACCAAGCAGTCAAAGAAGAGTTAAAAAGAATAAAAGTTTTATAAATTTTTATAAAAGATCTTCCACAGAATAGGAGGAAACACTTCCCAGCTCATTCTGTGGAATTAGTATAATCTCAATATGCAAACCACACAAGAGCATTTTGAAGAATATGGCCAACTTAAGGGATAGAAAGCAAAGAGGAGCATGTGTCAGGAACAGAATGAATGAGGAAAGTAGTAGATAATGAGGTCACAGACTTGAGAGAGATGTAGGTTGTTGTAACCCACTTCAAAGACTTTGTTTATGGGCCAGGGAAATAGCTCAGTGGCATAAATGCCTGCCTGGCAAGTGCAAGGTCCTGACTTCAATCCCTGGCACCCGCCCCCCAAAAAAATTTTGTTTTTCACTAAAAAAGATGGAAACCATTAGGAAGTTTTAAGCATCCTGGATATATAATATGGCTTACATTTGAATGTGATTTTTGTGGCTGTCATGTTAAAATAAACTTATGAAGGGCAAGAGTAAAAAGGAGGAAACCAGCTGTTTCAAAATTCCATGTAAAAGATAAAGACTTTTAGAAAAGTGAAGTAAGAATCTCTGAAGACCTATTCTAAAACAATATAACTAGTGAAAATTACTCCTATTCTAAAACAATGTAACTAGTGAAAATTACTAAGAACAGGAAAAAAAAATAAAACCCAGTCATTTAAAATCTCTGGAACTTGTCCTAAGGCCATATGGCAAATGGTGAAAGTCAGTTAAGAAAAATGTACTAAATCTCAAAAAGGACAATGAGAGTCTGTGTAATTTGATTATGGCCCACTCTTTTAGCACAACTCCAACTCTGTTTTAGAGAAGCTGTACCCTACATACTCTGAGCAGGTACAACCAAGAAGAGAGGACCCCCTTCTCTCCATAAGGCCTAGACTACAGTTATGATTTCATACAAGGAAGGGCAACTTGCTAGCATTTCTCATCTCTTCTAGCCCTTCAGAAGCTTTATGACTAGAAGGCATAGCCAAGAGGACCAAGCTTCTCTTCCTCTTCTGAGCTCCCACTTGTAGGGCAGAAGTTTACCCTGGGAAAGACTGACTGAGAATGCTAAGGCCCTGATTGCCCCAAGCCCCATCTCATTCATGGGCAGAGGTTCCATACCAGGAAGAGAAATCCAAGTGGACCAAGCTCTGCCACCACCCTCCAGTGTCCACTCATGGATATAGGGTGTCATTCTTTGCAAAGTGTGTTGCTGTTCTCTTCTCTGGAGCAGTGACAGGAGTTCTTCCCATGAGAGAAACTTTGACCATAAAGATAAAAGAACTTCTAGCTCTGCCTAAGAGGACAGACTTTATTTGGTACAGAGAGTAAAAATTTCCATGCCTCAGGACATTGTTTTTAAAGTGGAAATTTTGGTGGAAAACAATAAAGAGAAGACTGACTTGGTAGTTTCATTGTGGAAGTAAAAGAGCACAACAGCTGTAAGTTCAGTAGAGAGCTAGGAAAAGAGAAGCAAAGAGGCCTTTATTTGGTATTGAGAGAAGGAATCACTGATATCACAATCAACTCTCTGAGTCAAGTTGTATTGGCTACACACATTCAAGAGCAGTCAGACTAGGTGTCAGAGCAAAACTGAGGCTGTTCATTGAGCTGCACACTGACCTATCAACACAAGCCAAAAGTATCATTGGCACAAGATGCCTCGTGACACAACTTCTGGCTAAATACTGACTGAATAATGAGCAACTCTGGCCCAGAAGGTCTCCTGAGAAGCCAGGCTTTAACAATAGAATTATACTCATCCCTGACAGTCTCAAAAGTTATGCTGATGCCCTAATCTGTGCCTTCTCAAGGGCCATTAGATAGCAGACTTCCAAATTAATAATCCCTAGTTGAATAGGGAGCAAAAAATGTAAAACACTTGAATTGTGGTAGTCGACTCCAAACCAAAAACAGCTCATTGTAAAGGGTAAAAAATACAACTGACTGGCTTAGGAGGCTTATACACAGTCTTAGCAAAAAGTGAGTTACATCAACCCAAGGATTAAAAGAAAAGGGAGCAGGATCTGGGTATAGGGCACCAGCAGTTTCACACTACAAGAAAGACTTCACAAAGTTCAGGGACATTATTAAATGAGTAAATGACCAATCAGTTAATAACCATCACCATCTCTGGTATAGGGCGGGTGGAATCACTAATAAGGATTACTGCTCCATAGTATTTAAAATGTCCAAGTTTCAACAAAAACATATAAGATATACAAAAAGCTATGAAAATATGACTCATATACAGAAGAAAAAAATGACATACAATAAAAATTGTCTTTAAGCAGGCCCAGGTGGTAGACTTAGAAGAGAAAGATTTTATAGCAGTTGTTACAAGTATGCTCTGGGAGGTAAAAGTAAGCATGCTAAGGGAGGTGTGATGAAGAAAAAGTGGAAAACATTAATAAAATGGTAGACACTGATTTTTTTAAAAGAAACAAAATAGATATTCTTGAGTTGAAAAGTACAGTAAAAAAAAGAAAAGTAAAGTAACAAAAATGAAAACTTTTCTCCATGGAGCTCAGCTGTATATTTGAGTTGGTAGAAAAAAAGAACTAGGTTAGGACTTCACTGACCACATAAGAAATATAAAGTTCATGTGTTGGTATATAAGTCTTGCTCTATCTATGTCTTAACCATCCAGCAGAATAGTATAAAAATGAAGTATACTTCGTGGGGCCATAATTACAGCTGAGCTGTAAATGGCTATGGTCGACAACTTCTTTGAATAACTCACTATTGTTGTGGAATGCTGGACTGTGTTGGATTGTGGTGTTGAGTTCAAGCACCTAAGTTATTTGAATGACAATGGAGTGCCCACCTTTGACAGGTGTAGACAAAGGAAGGGGTGTATAAATAAAAAATCATGATGTGTGTGTATAGACAGTACAGTTGGGATAGATAACTCTGTGCTTCTACATAATCCTATGAGAGGCAAGATCTGCACTAATGGTGGTTGGACAGGATATTATGACGGCTTCTAGTACTATGGTCATCCACTAGGAAAATAATTATTGAACTTTTGATATAATTCAGGTATAAAAAATAAGATAAGTAAGCAGCTACACTCTTAATTTACTGATAAGAGACATATGCTATAATAATATCTGTAAATATAATATCATGTATGCACCTTGTACGATACCAAAACATTATGAAAACAGTTTGCAGTGTATTAATTTATCAAATCTGTCTTGTTAAAGTGTCTTGAAACTGTTTGATTGATATTTGTACTTCAATAAAATAAAAAATAAATTTTAAAAAATCAGATAGAAAAATAAATAAATAAAATTTAAAAAATAAAAAACTTAATTAAAAAAAAGAACCAGGTTAATTGAAGATATATCAATAGAGAATTTGCAATCTGAAGAGCAGAGAGAAAAAAGAATGAAGAAAGATGTAGAGTCTCAGAGAAATGGAGGGCATAATTAAGCACATCAACAAATGCATAATGTAAGTATTAGAAGACCATGAAAAGGACAGAAATATATACTCATAAATAATTGCTGAAAACCTCTCAAATTCTTTTTAAATTTTTACTTTATTGAAGTACAAATATCAATGACACAGTTTCAAGATACCTTAACAGGACGGATTCAAAAAAGTAATACATTGCAAACTGTTTTCATAATGTTTTGGTATCATACAAGGTACATACATAATATTATACTCGCAGATATTATTATAGCAGATGTCTCATCAATAAATTAAGAGAGTGTAGCTGTTTACGTATCTTGTTTTTCATACCTGAATTATATCAAAAATTCAATAATTATTTTCCTAGTGGTTGTCCATAGTACAAGAAGCCGACATAATATCCTGTCCAACCACCATTATTGCAAATCTTGCCTCTCATAGAATTATGTAGAAGCATGGCGTTATCTATCCCAACTGTACTGTCCATACACACACATCATGATTCTTCCGTTCTATACCCCTTCCTTTGTCTACACCTGTCAGAGATGGGCACTCCATTGTCATTCAACTACCTTAGGTGCTTGAACTCCACAGCACAATCCAACACAGTCCAGCATTCCACAACAATATTGAGTTATTCAAAGAAGTTGTCGACCATAGCCATTTACAGCTCAACTTATTATTATGGCCCCGTGGTGTATACCTCATTTTTAAACTTTTCTGCTGGACGGTTAAGACCTACATAGAGCAAGACCTATATACCAACACATGTACTTTTTGTTTCTTATGAAGTCAGTGAGGTCTCTTCAGGGTTTATATTTCAGTCCTGTACCTTATTCTGTAGATCCTTTGTCTGTGTCATCCATGTGGATGAGTCACGGCCAATGCTTGACCAGTTTGCTCTCTGTGAGAGCCTGAGAGAAAGTTTTATCTCCATGTGACTCTCTCTAGGCACACTATAGAACTTTGATTTCTTTCCTCCGTGGCTCCATAATCTCCTTGTTCAGAAAATTTGGAGCTCACCTGAGTTTCATGATGTTGCAGTACAGGTTCTCCTATGTCCTGAGTCTTCGCTGACCTTGAAAGGCTAGGGCCAAAATGTTGGCTGGCCTTGTGGCTCTTCTATTTCTCCAATTCTGATCTGTGAACTTAGGTTATTAACCATCCAGAAGAAAAGCTGCAGCATATGCCATTCACTTTGCCTTATCTGACTCAATTGTTTTTAGTTGTTGTACAAGTCCATTTGTATTTCTTCTTTTCGCTTTTTTCTTTTTTGTGGAACTGGGAATTGAACTCAGGCCCTTGTGCTTGCCAGGTAAGCACTTATCCCACTGAGCCATCTGCCCAGCCCTCTTTTTGCTTCTTTTACTAGGGAGACTATGCGATATTTACACAGGTGTTTCTGGTTTATTTCACTTATGAGTATATGTTCAAGTGGCATCCACTTCAATATAAATGCTTCAAGCTTATCATTCTTAATAGCTGAGTAATACTCCATTATATAGAAATACCACATCTTTTTCAACCATTCCTCATGTGATGGACATCTTGGTTGTTTCCAAGATTTTGCTATCACACATTGTGCTGCTATAAACATAGGTACACATATATCACTATGATACAATG
>PVKA01032446.1:7079-25397 GCA_004027165.1 Ctenomys sociabilis
ACCGAGAAACTACGGCTTTCTCCGGACAAAGTCAGGGAAACGCAGAAACACACGCTCCAATGTTATCGTGCGTCTCCGCAGCCCTTCGTGCTGCTGCTCTCCTCCAGGTGCTGGAGGAAGTTTCCTCTGAGAGCTCAGGGGCAGAGCGGCCGGCCAGCGCGCCCGGCGCTGGAAAGTTTTGATAAGCAAATGCGGCCGGTCGCGCACCCTCTCCATTGGCTGCCGCTTCGCCGCCAGATTTTGACACAAATAATCAGATTGAAAATCAGGGAGGGGAACAGAAGAGGAAAAAAAACCCATAGAGACACAGAGAGAGAGAGAGAAAAGGAGAAGTGTCTGTTTGTGCAGGGAGTCGCCAAGTTGACAGAGAGGAGAGCGGTCTGGCCGGCCCGGGACAGGCTTGGGGTTCCCACCACAAGGACCCTCGGAAGGGCTTTGCAGGGACAGCCCGCAGGTGAGTGCGGAGAAGCCCCACTGCACCTTTCCTTAGAAATTTGCATGTCCGACTGCGGGCCTTTTGGAGTGGGATGCCTTGTTCCTTTCGTAGTTAGAGAAAGAAGAAGGTGTGCTGGGACATAGGTTTTTCCTTGGGAGAGAGGGTGAGGACAGTCTTGTCTGAGATGCTCTGTGCTTGTGTAGGACTCAGACCTCTGCCAACCGTGACTTTGAGGGGACAAGTGCCCACACCCGATCTCCAGGCAACCTGCGCAGTTCACATGTGTGTGTGGAGGGGCTTGAGTTGGGGTTTCTTCATCTTGCAGACCCCCTAGGGCTCCACAGTCCTAGGTAGCTACCACAGAAATTTCCTGGACACTTTGGGGGTCAGGTGGCCTCCCTCCTGAGCCCTGTGTGGAGAAGCCCAGCCTGCGTGGCCTCCGGAGGTGTGGGACTGTGGCAGGCTCAGGGGCTGCTGTCCTGGGTCTCTTGCCTGCGGGGTGGTCCTTAGCCTTTTTCTTCTATTTTTGGAGAGAACAGTCAAGTCCATGGGCGTGGGGAAAGACACTCCTAACAGGGCTTGTTAGGGAGAAGTTTATATAGGTGCGAGCCTGAAGACATTTTAGGGGGAAAGATCTGTAGCTTTGGAAAATCTTTGAGGACACATGAGATGACCATCTGTAATTGTCACGTTAGAAGCTGGAGGGGCTGCCCCTGCCCCCCTGACTGCTTCTTAGGTCTTCAAGCCCAGCAGAGCGGTGACTTCCGAGAGCTGCCGAAGCAGTTCTGGGGACGAGGACAGGTGCTCCCAGCTCTTCCCAGCCCTCAGCTGGGGGGTGGGGAGGAGCAGTGAGCTGGTTTCCCTCCAGAAAGCTCTCAGGGAGCATGAGAACGTTGTACCTGACTTAGTTTTGATGACTGAGTCGGCCAGAAGCCAGCGGGGCTTCCAGAGAGCAAGGGGAGGTGGGCGAGAGTGGTGAGAAGCTCAGGGAGCACATTGGGTGGTGAGAAGCTCAGGGAGCACATTGGGTGCCACTGGAACCTGCTGGCCAACCGGTGCGGGGGAGACCTTTCCAGCTGTGGCAGGACATTGTCACCCCTTTGTCTGGAGAGAAGCTGTGCATCTGTTTCTTTCCAGGAATTCTGACCAATGAAAGTTGCTCTGGTCTCTGAGACTGACACAGACAGGAAGTAGTTCAAGGGTTCTTATTGCGATAAAGCTTGCCATTTTAGCTTTTTTTTTTCCTGTCCTGAGGCTGAAACCCAGGGCTTCACACATGCTAGGCTGCATCAGCCACCTTCCCAATCCACTCCCGCCCCCACCCACACATGTAGACTCCTGGATTCAAGCAGTTGAATCCTGCCTCAGCCTCTCAGCTAGCTGGGACAACGGGTGCGTGCCCACATGCCCAGCTCATGGTGACCCCTTTTAAGTGAGCTGCTCAGCAACATTCAAGTCCACTGCCGTCACCGGGTGGTCATGACCACCATCCATCCCTGGAGCTAGGGATGCTGACTCTTCTTCCTTGCCTCTATCCTTGAATCCATTTCTGCATCTCCAACGCTTGCCTCATCCAGGCACTCCTGCACAGTCCCAAATCGTCGGGCCTTTGCATGGGTGGCTTATTTCACGTAGCCTGATGTCCCAGGCTCATCGGGCTGCGTGCACCTGAGGTCGAGCGACCCATCCCATGGTAGGCACAGAGCACAGCTTGCCTAAGTGCTCACATGTGGACGGAGCTGCTCGGTGGCTTCCACTTCTCGGCAGGTGGGGTCGCACTGCTAGGCACGTGGACGTGCAGGCCATTCCTAGTGACCCCTTCTCACTGGTGTGGGGTTTCTACCCAGGCGTCGATTTGTGTACTTGACACATGGAGTCCTCTGCTAACATGACAGGAATTCGTCTTCCCATGACACTTCTGCAGAAGGGTTTGGTATGTGTTTCTCCTGTAGCTTTTCAGAGTCTTTAAACATGTGGGAGCACAGAGTGCCCTGTAGCAGGTCGAGAGGGTCAACCCTATCTTGCCTGACCCTCTTGAAAAGGGAACCCTCAAGACAGGGTCTTGGTCAAGGTGGGTCAGTCCTTCCTGAAGAGCAACGAATCCTACATGGGATTAGAGAGTAAAAGGGAAGTTTAGAAATCTCTTAGCCTAACCGTTTCTTTTGAGAGATAGGGAAGCCAAACCCAGGTCAGTGGCTGGTGTGGTCACAAGCTCCAGGTCCCAAAATCAGGCTTGCTCCCTGGGCAGCATGAGCAAGCTGCCCTCTTATGGGAAACCCAAAGGCCTGCCGAGCTGGCTCTCCCTGGAAGTTGGGGTACAGGACGCTGCAGAGTGCATACCCGGCCCCTTCAGGAAGTGCCAGCCGAGATTCTGGCTCAGAATGGGGGGGACCTCTCTCAGGATGGAGGGCTATAAGGAGATGTTAACTCAGGGCCTCTTTCCGGAGCCCCGATATCATCAGTTTTGTGAAGAAATCCAGAGTGTCTTTCACAATCTCTGCTCTTAGCTGCTTCTCAGAACCGTGTGAATCAAAACCTGGTGTTTGTTAATAAACTACAGGATAGGTGATTGGTTCCTGTTTTTTTTTTTTTTTAACTCTTCCAACAGGGGCCAGAAGGAAGTTCACTGAGTACATCTGGCTCATACTGCGGGCTTGGGGGCTTGGGCGTGGGTGGCCATGTCACCGAGTCTTTGCTGGGCTCAGAATGAACACCTGGAAGGAAAGGGGAGGGCAGGGCACTCAGAGAGACCACCTTCCTCCCACAGGGGAACCCCAGAACCTGTGCTCCCTGTGTGCGTGGAAAGTGAGCTCTGGACAGCTGCATGAGGCCTTTTGACCTGGGCTCACCTTGGGCTCAAGCTTTCATGGAGAAATCTGTTCCACACTGCAATCCTGGGGGACCCTGGGTGGAGACTTAGGGATCTGCAAAGGACTTAAGGACCAGGAAAGTTGGTTTCTCAGCCCTCTGCCTCATTGCCCTGCACCTTCCCCCATCCCTCTCTATGTCTCCTGTGTCATAGGCCACTCCCATCCCTGCTGTGCAGCGTGGGTCAGACTGACAGACCCAGGCTTGCCCAGACTCAAGTGAAACAAGTGTTTGGAAGAGGAAGGGTTGTGGGGAGCTTGTTGGGGGAGGGGAGGCAGAGGTGTCCCTGGAAGATAAGGTCTCTGGGCTGCCTGCATCTGAGAAGAAGGGACTCCAGGGGCCAAGTCCTGCTGCTCCTTTTAGAGCTCAGAGCATGGAGGGTCTTGAACAAGTGTCTGGATCCCTGGGGATCTTGGTAGCCCTAGTTTAGGGCTGGTTTGTCCTTGAAGGGCTCCCGCTATGGGCTGGGCCTGGGGATGTGACAGTACTCTACTTCCTCCTGGCCCCTGAAGGACCTCTCCAGTGGCATCTGCACCCGGTCAGTGGCAAAGCCCCCCAGCTGCCATGCCGAGCCTAGCTTCTCCATAATACACAGAGACCCCATGAGGTCTGCATGGGTCAGGACCCCACCTAGAAGATGGGCACTGAGGCTCCGTGATAGGTGCCTCCCAGGCAAGCTCTGGCCTGGGCCCCTCCTTCCTGGCTGCCTTTTCTAATCTCCTGCCTCCCAGCCCCTCCCTCCAGTCCTTATCACCTAGGCTGTTGCTCCGGAGAAGCCAAAATCCCTTTCCCGCCTTGGCTGGGGGCCCTATCATACTGTGCTCCATGTGGTACTGACCAGGTGGGGGCTGGGCTCTTCGGCATAGCTTGGAGGTGGGGATCTGTGAGATGCTCGTGTCTCCTCTTAGGGGCGGGAGTCTGACTGAGGCAGGGGCCCTGCTTCTTGGGCAAGTGCGGCAGCTGGGTTCCCTTGCCCCTGGAGCCGCTGTAACAGGTGTGTGCAAGCTGGGTGGCTTGCGAAGCACAGAAGGTCATCTTGTTCTAGCTGTAGGCACAAAGGGTCAGCAAGGAAGCTCCCTCTTCGAGGTCTCTCCCAGTGCCTGGGGCCTGCCTGGCCCCTGGTGGTCCTGGGGTTGTGCAAGCCAGCTGGTCCCCTCTCTGAATGTGTCCTGGGGGCCAGGTTTCCACCTCCTAATCAGGCCACCAGTTGAAGCCCACCTGACCGGGTGCAACCTCATCGCGACATGGCTCCGTCTCCACGGAGGCTCTGCCTGTCCGCGGATGGAGGGTCCACAGGCCCAGGTGGGCAGGGCTTCCACCCCAGAGCATGGCTGCTGGCAGGAGGAGAGCCATCTTGTCGCTTTGGTTTCTGTGGCACTGGGGAGGGACCCAGGGAAGCTCTACCCATGAGCTCCATCTCCCCAGCCCTTTGAACATTTTTTCTTGTCCCTCTCAGTATTCCTACTCATCTCCCCTACAGGGGACACAAGCTGAGGATGCCACGCTCCTTCCTGGTGAAGAGCAAAAAGGCGCACACCTACCACCAGCCTCGCGCCAAGGAAGAGGGCCCGGTCTGGTCTCCTGCCCCGAGCCCTGGTGAGTGGGTGCCTGGGCTGGCCTCCTGCTGCGCCTCTCTGCCTCAGCTTCCTGAGGTGATTCTCTTCCTGTCCTGGAGGCAGGAGCTCGTAGATGCTGTTTGAATGAATGATACCCTTGCCTTTGCTGGCCCTGTCGGGTATGGGCACGTAGGCATCTGTGCCTGTACCACTGTGGACAGAGGGATCCCAGATGGAGGACCCCCAAGGGTGTAGTCCAAAGTGCTCCTGGGGTCCTCCCACATCACACCCACTGGGCAGAGCCTCACAGGGGAGCAGCCAGAAGCAGCATCAATTGGGCTCCCTCTGGGCCCCTAGCTCCCTGTGGGTCCCTCAGAAGTGGTGTCAAGTGACCCCAGGTCTTGTCTCCCCACAGGGGCCAGGGACCAGGTTCTGAGCAGTGGCCTTGCCCTGGGCACAGTACTTCCAATCCCATACTCCGACTGGAAAAATGTGAAGCGGCAGCCAGAGCTGGAGTCAGAGCAGAGCCTGCCCAGGACGGCTGCAGGGCCAGGTGGGTGCCAGCTCGGGGCCTGCCCACATCCCAGCCATCCCTCAGGGAGAGAGGAAAATGGCGCCGGAAGCAGGGCCCCTTGGGGTCACCAGATGCCACCTAGCGCCCGTGGCTTATACTTGATTGCTTGCCATGGAGGGGACATTCATTCCCAGAGGAATGGGGTGGGCAGCAGTCTAGGGTAAGCGTGGATCTTCTGGGCTGGGAAACTACAGAGCCATTGGAAGGACACAGCCCCCGGAAGTAGGCATCTGGGGTCACACTGAAGCCCTGACTAAGGTCACTATGCTGGTGCCGGGGGCAGCAGTGCTGTGGTAGAGGGGACCTGCCGTTAGGTAAATTGATGAGTGTGTGCCTTCGACTCCCTCCTCAGAGGGGCCCGCGGTGGCTTTCCGACCACAGGACGGTGACCCGCAGCTCTCCGACTCGCCCCCTTTCTACAAGCCCAGCTTCTCCTGGGACGCACTGGCCTCATCCTACGGCCACAGCTACCCACAGACTCCGCCCACCATCCAGTCGGCCTTCCTGGAGCGCGCCGTGAGGCTGTACGGCAGCCCCCTGCTGCCCAGCGCAGAGCCGCCCCTGGACTTCAGCCTGCGCTACTCCCCGGGCGTGGACACGTACCACTGCCTCAAGTGTAGCAAGGTGAGGGCGGGCCTGCTCTGCAGGCGTGTGCAGCTCGGGGTGCCCTGGGCCGTCAACCCAGGACCCCGCTAGGAAGGCAGTTCAGGCCCTTTGTCCTCTTTATCATCCCCTGGTCCCCCTGTGTGTCTGGCCCTGTGCGGGGTTGGCGTTCCTGAGCTCCATGGACAGATGAAGAGCTAGGGAACAGAGAGCTTACGACGAGGCCTCACAGCAAGGACACAGCATAGCAGCCTTCATTCCTGGCTCTGGCCGACTCTGGGCCATATTCAGCCTGCAGACTGGGTCGGGAGAGGTGGTCCACCTCCCTCTCTGGCCCCTGCTCTAGACAGGAAAGTTGAGCCAGGGACTTTTTACATGCAGCAAGAGAGCTGTGGCAGTGGCAGTGGCAGTGCAGCGACCCTTCCCTGCCTTCCGTGCGGAGCCAGTGGAGGGGGCACAGGTGCCTCCCCACAAGGGCTCAGGCTCTCCGCCTTCCAGGTCTTCTCCACCCCGCATGGGCTGGAGGTGCATGTCCGCCGCTCACACAGCGGGACTCGGCCCTTCGCCTGCGATGTCTGCGGCAAGACCTTCGGCCACGCTGTCAGCCTGGAGCAGCACACGCACGTCCACTCCCAGGTGGGCACTGCGCTCTGGAGCCAGGTCTGGGCTTCCTGGCCGGCCCTGGGAGATCACAAGTCTGGGGGACTCTCAGCCCCACCCACTTCCCGTGTGCATCCCTGACACCTTCCGCCAGCGTCTGGGGTTTCTGACCAGTGGAGCTGGCTGCACGTGTGACGGGGCGAGGCTCCCACCCCCGGGACTTGTCTACAGTGCTCAGAAGCGTCCTGTCCCCTGGGGGGCCTGGGCAGCGATCCTCAGTTTTGAGGACCTCAGTTCCCTTGGAGTTGGGCTGTTGAGCATTACTTCATCCCTCTGAGGCCCGTGCGGTGGGGGTGCCATCCGGGTGCTTGGTCCAGGGATGTGGGTCCAGCACCTGGGCAGGCAGGAAGCACTGGGCAGGAAGAGCAGACTCTCCTGTCTCAGGAACTCACTGTGGGGTAATGGTGGTGAGATGTGAACTCCTGAAAAACCCCTCAGGTCAGTCAACCTGTGGAGTGGGGTACTGTGAAAATCTCCCCAGGAGGCCAGTTAGGCCCCAAGCCTCAATCTACCTGGAGGCAGGAATCGAGGGTGGTCCCTGGGTCCCTCGAGGCCACCCCAACAGAGTGTCCTCTTCCTCAGGGGATCCCAGCCGGGTCCAGCCCCACGTCCAGCTTGGCTCTCCCGGGCTGTGAGGCCCCACCAGCTCCTGACCCCCCGGGGCCTCGTTTCCTCCGGCAGGAGCGCAGCTTCGAGTGCCGGATGTGTGGCAAAGCCTTCAAGCGCTCATCCACCCTGTCCACCCACCTCCTCATCCACTCGGACACCCGGCCCTATCCCTGCCAGTTCTGTGGCAAACGTTTCCACCAGAAGTCAGACATGAAGAAGCACACCTATATCCATACAGGTGAGTGGCCACCTCCACGTGATGTGGGGCAGGGGACAGGCTGGGGCCCTGCAGGAGCGGGCAGGGTGGGTTCCCAGGGCCTAGATGGCAGGGGTGGAGGTCGCTGCCCTCTAGGAGTCCTGGGCGGTGGGGAGGCACTTGTCCATCCATCCACCCACTCATCTGCCCCTCGCTGCCCCCGAGTCCAGAGCCCTTCCATAGGGGGCGCTGTGCCGGCTGTAGGCTCAGCAGGTAGACACGGGACCTGGTCCCTGTCCTGCCAGCACATGACAGAGTGGGGAGGCATCTGTCTGTCTCCCCGTGGTTCCTGAGGTGAGAGTGGCCAGTCACCAGTGGCAGCCTAGTGTGGTTCCAGGGGGTGTGGGAGGGCCAGAGGCTGTGCTGACCCACTGTGCCTGCTGCCCCCAGGCGAGAAGCCCCACAAGTGCCAGGTGTGCGGCAAGGCCTTCAGCCAGAGCTCCAACCTCATCACGCACAGCCGCAAGCACACGGGCTTCAAGCCCTTCACCTGCGACCTCTGCGCCAAGGGCTTCCAGCGCAAGGTGGACCTGCGGCGGCACCGGGAGAGCCAGCACAGCCTCAAGTGAGGCCGCCGGCCTCGGCGCTGCGTCTCCTGCCTGCCTGAGGTAGCGCCCGTGGGAGACTCAAGCTCATTCAGGACGCCCGGAATTGTCCCTTGAGCTCAGACAGGTCCCTTCTCCCTGACCCATCGCTGCGCTGGCTGCAAACACAACACCTGCTGGTGCTCTCTAGGCTACAGTGGCCCACTGATGGCTCTGGGCCCTCTGTGCCCAGAAAGCTGAAATTCCCAGGGGGACAGGATGGTCACGACTACCAGAAGCCTGCTCCTCTCCATTGCTGTAAATAAAAATAAAGACAGACATGTTTACCTGTGGCCACTATTTACCCCTTACCTCTGGCTCCAACCAGGGCACTACAGGAGGCTCTGGGCAGGGGCAGAGGGGAGCTGCACACAGCTGTGGAGGGGCCTGGGACCAGGTGGCAGGGTGACATGGGTGAGCGCTATGAGGAGCCAGGGGGTGGCTCGCAGACCGGTTGGCCTAGACTAGATCAAGGCGTCAGTGCGCCTGTGGGCCCCTGCACGCTCCAGCCGCCTGCTCCCGAGGCTCCTTCCTCCATCTGCCCTGGGCATCTTCTCGCAAGGTTCCTCATGGGGGCGTTGGGTCACATGGGTACGCCAGGTGACCATCGCCCCCAGGCCGCTGAGGTGTCACTGTGGTGGGCTGCACAGCCGCCCCAGAGTTGCCAGCTGCACCCTGAGCATGGCAGGTATAATTAGGCCCAGCCTGATGCCACCGCCTTCCCAGCGGTGTGGCTTCAGGTGGCCCTGACCCACTGCTCTGCACCACAGTCCATCCTGTGGAGGATTCTGAGACCAATGAAGTGAAGCAGCGTGCGGGGCTGAGCCGTGACATGGGCTGCCGAGAACCAGGTGGCCCCGTTTGGAGTCCTGCACATCGAACGAGGTGCACTCGAATGCCACCTCCTCCAGGAGGACCCTGGCTGCTCCTGTCGCTCTCCTTGGCTGATTTTCCCTCCACCACTTCTGTCATTGTCATTGCCAGCTCTGGCCCAGCTCCTGGGCTGGGCGTGGCCCCCAACCACGGCTGCATCTGAATGAAGCCCCTGCGGGCACTGAGCTGGGCCCAGGCTCCCATGCACTGTCTCTGGTGCACACAGCCCTCTGCAAGGCAGGCGTCTTAGTCCTGGCTTACAGATTGGGCAGCCCAGGAACAAGGAGGCTAGACTAAGCAGTGGGCTTATGCCTTCCAGAGAGCAGGGTATTTTCGAGACTCCCGATCATCCATGGATGGTTCCTCTTTGAGCTGTGGAGTAACCTTGGACTCACAGTCCAGCTCATTTAAAGAGCCCTTGACCCCATGGCCACTCTGCATGGCTGTTAGAGAGGATCCTGGATTAGATTCTAAGCACAAGAGGCTGTGTTTTTGAGCCTCCATTTACCCTGGTGAGACCTGGAGCTGTGTTCTCTGGGGTGGACCCTTGGGTGCTCAGGCTGAGGTTGGTGTCATGGGCAGTGGCAGATCCTGTCCCCCACTCTGCTTTGGCCAAGCAGGCCCTGACTGTACCCCTTACAGAGGCCTGCCCTGGTCAGCCAAGTTCCCTACACCACCAGCTAGCCAGGGAGGTGGCTGCACAGGCCAGGGGCCTAGAGGCCCGCAGGTGGGTTCTGAAGAGAGGGAGAATGGGACTGGTGTGGAGGTCAGGGTGCCTGCCCAGCCTCCTCTTGGCCAAGGGACAGTGCCACCCTGAGAGGGCAAGGGACTTGTCAGAAGCCGCACTTCCAGTGCCAGGAGAAAGTGCCAGGGTAGGTGCTGGGGCTAGGAGGCACTCAGCTCTAGACCTTACACACACACACACACCCCACACACCACATATGCACACATGCACAGGGATCAGAGCTGCTTTGCATGCTCCTTGTTTGCTAAACAAAGCCAAGGCAGTTGGGTGTGGTGCTGCATACCTATCCCAGCATTCAGGAGGCTGAGGCAGGAGAAGTGCTATAAATTTGAGGCCCGCCTAGACTACATAGTGTTAGTGGCCAGTCTGAGCAACATGGTGAGGCACTGTCTTATAAAACCAATCAAACAAACAAACAAACAGCAAGCCAGTGTTAGGGTTTTGGCCACTCTGCAGCAGGGAAGGAGGGCAGGGTGGGCCTGGCACCCCCACTGCTGAGGGAGGGCACTCGAAGCTGTGTGCAAGCTGCAAAGTCCTGGCAAGGCAGTGGCCAGGCTGGCACCACACAGATGCCACTGGGACCTCTGGGCTGTGGCAACACAGAGCCACAGCTCCCGGGCAGGACAGCACCCAGGGAAGCTCGAAGACTGGCACCAGGTCGGGCAGCAGTGCTCACTCCCCTGGCCACGGGCACAGTTCTCTGCAGAGCAGGAACTGTGCTCAGCACCCAGGGGTGGGTGTGAGGGGGCTGTGCGGCCAGTGCTGGGACCCTGCCACCTGTCATGACTTGAGGGGCATCCAAGTTACCCCTTCTTCCCCCCATGTCTTGTGGGCTGAAATCCCTACCATACCATGAAATTCACTTGAAGTCTGGTGTCACAGGTAGTAGGAGACCCCCTGTCATCTCCAGGTGCCACACCAGAAGACAGGCCCAGCATCACCCTGAGGCAACCTTCTGAGGAGGACTGGGTGGGCATGGGGGACCCCGGGGTGGCACTGAGGACTCGATCCAGAGTGTCCATCTGCTCAGTGGTAAGAAAGACAATGAGTGGTGATAACACTGACACCCTCATGTTCACCAGGGCATGGCATGCAAGGCCCCAATGAGTTTCCAGGCCAGTGTCCCATTGGTGGTGGCCCCAGGCTCTGCAGTGCCTCTGGTTCAGGAGCAGGCCAGGTCCCTGAAAGATGGCCTGACCCTGCCCAGCAAGGACTAGGGCCCTGAGGGACAGACCTGGGGCGCCCAGCTGCCCTCCATGGAAATCACCAATGAAGTTTGTGTGAAAATGTGCATGTGCCGCAGCAGGTCCTACCTGTCGGACTCTGGCCGGGAGAGGTGCAGACAGATGGAGATGAGGCAGCACAGGGCCCTCGCTGAGGTCCACCCCAGGGGAAGGGCGAATGTGACTGGAAGCGTGGATTGACCTGTACAGCACTAAGGACAGGGGCACCTGGAGAAGGAGGGTAGACAGCAGCTGAACCCGGGGCCAGGATCCTACTAGGGGCAGAGCGGCTTTGGGAGCAGAGGAGCTCGGGGTTCCTGGAGTACAGGAAGGGGTGAGGCCAAGGCAGGAGCAGGCAAGGGGGCACAGAGGAGCACCGAAGTCTGCCCAGCCCTGTGCCAGGGATTCGCGGCCAGTCGTGGCCATTCCAGTAGTGGCCATGACAGTAGTGGCCATGACAGTAGTGGCCATGACAGTAGTGGCTATTCCAGCTGTTTCTGGTTCCTCCCTGCAGGAGCCTTTTGGAGCATCTCTGCTATCTTTTCACCCTGGCACTTTGCCTGTAGTGTTCCCTCTGCCTAAAAGCCCTCCCCGCCCTAAGTCCCAGCTCAACCCCCCAACAAAAGCTTTCCAGTTGCCACCGTCCCTCCATCCCCCTCCTGGGGCTGACACTTCAAGAAGCAGCCAGGTTGGACATGTACACCAGGCGCCTCTCTGCAGCCTCTGTGTAGAGGCAAAATGAAACAGAAATAAGCTGCACATGGTGACACATGCCTGTCATTCCAGCCCTAGGGAAACTGAGGCAGGAGGATCATGGTGAGTACAAGGCTGGCCCAGACTGTAATGAGCACAAAGCCTGAGCTACACAACAAGACCCTGTCTCAGAAAAGAAAAAAGAAAACACAACCCCTCTCCCCCATACAAGCAAAGAACAACAGGCTTGAGCAGTTGATGGTGCAGCTCTCAAAGAGCTCTGCATTTGTATTCGTTCTGTAATACCGCCTCAAATACAGAAAGCGAAAATAGAATTAAACAGGGGCCAGGGATATGTAGCTCAGCGGCACAAGTGCATGTCTGCAAGTACAAGGCCCTGAGTTCAACTCCATTTCCGGTCGAGAGAGAGCGAGAATCAAATAGATAACAGGAAACAGGGAGACGAATCTTTTGTGAAAGCGAAGGGTAGCGCATCCCAGTAAAGATAAAAATAAAATAAATAGAACCTACAGGGAGAAATGGACCTCCATATTCTTAGATGGAAACTATATTCCACTACTTCTTTAGTAACTGAAAAAAAAAATCTATCTTATTAAGAAAATAGACTTGGTCACGGTCAGGAAGAACTGTGACCTAGGCTCTCACATCTAACTGTCCATGTTTATTATATAAATATTTTCCGCAATCTCCTTTTTAAAAAGCAAAGTCTGGATAATACTTGATTTGATTTTTAAATCAGGATGCACCCACGTTCTCAGCGCACACGGGCGCCCGGGGTCCGGCCTGTGCAGCACACATCTCAATTTTCTCCACTTCCCTTTTCCCTCCTGTTCTGAGTAATTTAGAGATGATATAAACCGCACAGGCAGTGTGCTGGGGCTGGTCATTTCGTGCAGGGATGCGCACCCCGGTGGGTTTTCGGGTCCCTAGCAGTTCTAGAACGAATCGCTCAGCACGACCGAGGTGGGCCTGCTCAGGCGAGGCCCAGCAAACCGTGGATGGCAAAAGTTTCCAGAAAAGAGGCTAAATCTTGCTGTCAATCCAAGAAACTTGGAAGTGCGCACGCGTGTGTCTGCCTGTGTGTGTATACTGGAAAAATGGAAGTGAAAATATTTTGCAGGATGAAAACATTGGCAGAGGAAGTTTTCCACATTTGAAGTGAAAACGTGGTTTGAAAATCAGCCTCGGGCCTGGGGCTGAGGAGATGGCTTGGCAGGCTAAGCACCGGTTTGTCAAGTGCAAGGACCAGGGTTCAATCCCCAGCGCCCCATACTGTGCTTCCCCTAACCCCCCTTCCCCCACTGAAACTGGGAGTGGTGGCAAACGCCCAGAATCCCAGCACTGAGGAGGCTAAGACAGGAGGATCACTATGAGTCCAAGCTGTGTAGGGAACCTTCTACCAAATAAATAAGTAGGTTTAAAAAAAAAATCCATCTTGGTCCCGATTCCCGGCTTGCGCTCTGCGCCTGCGCAGCTTGAAGGCGGTGTCCAGGGTAATCTGTGGCTGCTTTTCTGTGTCTCGCTTTTCTGCAGTGGACGAGCATGATAACATTATCACTGGCGCTTAAAAAAAGCCTCCCTTGGCTTTTTCAAAATATAATTTGAGGTTTTTATTACTTTGAGGTTTGCCTTTCCGCCCTATCCCTCAACGCAGCCGACCCGGAGGCTTGCACTGCTGGGCATGCAGTGTTCTGCTGGGGACCCGGTGCTTTCTGCCTGGCCGCCCCATCCACCCCTGGAGCCACCTCCGGCAGAAGCTGGCTTCCACCCTTTTGGGCCCCTCCTCCCTGCCTGGTGAGGGGCTGCCCCCACCTTCCATCTGCAGGGGTCCGGCTCTCCTTGGGCTCAGCCAGCGGCCACGGCCACGTAGGACCTGGCATTCTGGGGGCGGGGGGCACAGGAAGGCCGCAGAGAGAAATCTGAGGCAGGGCACGTTCTGACCCAGCCACACTCAGGTTGGACCTGATAAGTTTATCGCCTGGTGCCAGCTGCCAACTGTCAGCATGGAATAGGCAGCGACCAGGAGGACCCTCCTGGCCGATAGGGTCTTGCAAGTGTTATCACGGGCTCAGTGGCCCAGAGAGCGGGAAAGGGGGAGCAGGAAAGGAGAGCAGATGAAAAAGACAGGGAGACCTCCACACACTTCACTCGGAGATGGGACCCCGGGAGGGAGCGGCCCGTGGCTCTGAGGGTGCAAGGCCACCAGAGGCAGGCACAGGGGTGCAGGAGGTCGCCTCCCCATCCACGCACTTCTCCACCATCCCTTCTCTCACATGCTAGCCCTTTTCTCCCTGCCAAGAGGTCCCCAGTGAGGGTTGATCCTAGTTGACACCTAGTGAGCCCTCCTGCAATGTCCAGCCTGGCATTTGTCACCATCAGGGATTTTCCAACAGATGTTCCACCCTGATCACCTCCTTGTGAGCAGGGACACTAGGTCTCAGAGTGATGCAGACAGGAAGGAAAGATGACCAGGACTGGGACAGGAGGAGGAGAAAGGGGGAACTGAGGCCCAGGAGATTCCTGCCCATCCCAAGAGCCTGAGGTTCGACAGAGAGTTCACAAAGGTGGAGCCACTCCTGGTCACCCGCATGGCGCGAAGCCCCGCTGGGATGTGGGGTTATCTTTGGGTGGGTTTTGTATGTCCTCCTCCCTAATGTCTGCGGTTTCCATGGTTTCTGTAATAACGGGCTTGGAGAGAGGCATAAGGGGCAGCAAGGTAATTTGTCCACTAGTTTTAGGAGGGAGAGAAGCAGGGAGCACTCCGATGAAGCTCCTTAGCCGCTGGAGCTGCGGATGGTGGCTGGGCTCTCCAGTCCAGGACCTGCCTGCTGCCTGGCCGAGGCTGGAGCAAGGGCTCGAGGTGTCCACAGGGCAGGCGGCAGGCCCCTGGGCTGCATCCGGGAGTGAGGCTCAACAGCCTCAAAGAGGGCAGCCAGTGCCCAGCAGGGCTTAGGGGAGGCTCTGCCCTGAGGCCAGTGAGGAGGCAGAGGGTGTGAGGGCCGGGGCGGGGGGTTCCACGGGGCAGGCAGTGATGGTCAGGGCATCTCCAGGTCAGGCGGGAGGCCTCACCAGAAGTTATGGGTAAGGCAGGGCAGCGCCGGCCGGGTCTGGGGGCAGGGATGGAACCCTGGCCTCGCGTGGCTGTGTGACTGTGCACTGTGGTCTTTAGAAACCCAGCCTACCAGTCCCTGAGTCCCTTCTTGGCAGAGGACTGCCGTCTGGGGGTGGCAGTGTGTGAGCCTGTGCGTTTCTAGGGGTCCACACCTTGAGCAAGCAGCTTGAAAATGAGGACAACAGAAAAGTGACATTTGGCAAATTTTGCCACTTAGACACAGGTCTGGATGGCTGATAATAAGCTCATATCTAATATTTCTTGAAAGCACAAAGTGCCAAATAATGTGGCAAACATTTCACATAAATTAGCTCTCAGGCTGGAGGTGGTGCTTAGAGTATTCCCATCTTCCAAAGGGGAAAACTGAGGCCAGGGAGGTTGATGTCTTGGCTGGTCAGCACATGGTGCACTGTCCCTACACCTGCCATTACCTCTTTGGGTTTTTTTTTTGTATGGTTTGAGACAGGGTCTCACTATGGCGCCCAGGCTAACCTTGATCTCGCTGTGCAGCCCAGGCTGGCCTAGACTCATGGCGGTCTTCCTGCCTCAGCCTCCCGAATGCTGGGATTACAGGCATGCACCAACATACCGGCTCTGCCAGGACCTCTTGGCTCGGGGCTTCCATTCCTTCTGTTTCTCTCCCCTCTGCACCTTTGCCGAGCGCCTCCATAGCCTGCCAGGCGCAGGTGTGGCCCCCAGTGTGTGATGAGCTCACTCACTCTGCTGCCTCCCCTGTCCCCCAGGGCAGCTGCAGCCACAGATGCCAGGCAGAAGCTAGGAGCTATTTCTGCAGAGGGTGACTTGAAACTTCCTCCCGGATCTCTTAAAAATAGAGGGGCTATCGTGGCCTTCAGGCCCTCCCTGCTCTTGGGGAGCTCTGACATGATTTCTGGGGACGGTCGCAGCCCCTAGCTCCACACAACCCCACGAGGTCTTATCTTGGAGCGCAGTTGGGCAGCAGGAAGGGAGAGAAGCGGCCACCGTGGGCAGCTCTTCCTGTCCCCAAAGCCCCTTCTGGAAGCAGGATGTCAGTCAGCACTCTCCCCGGGGCTGTGGTTGCCCACCGGACTCAGGGACTCAGAGATCAGCTGGGTGGGGAGCGTCCCGGGGAAGCCCCAGCACCGGTCAGCCTGGCCATGGCACCCTGCCCCCACCCGCACCCCCCGCGACCCCACCTCTATGTGGCCCACTGGCAGGCAGCAGCGGAGACAGACATCCTTCCCACTCCACCAGGCCCTGGAGGTTGGGGCATGGGGTGCCCAGCCTGGCGGTGGAGGTATGGGGCTGGGAGTGGGAGGAGGCTGGGCCTGGGCCTGGCTATCTCTTCCCATCAGGGTCGATGGAGAGACCCCAAGACTGCATTTGACAAGTGTTTGCAGAGAGGTCTTTCTGAGCTGGGCTCTGGGGGCGAACACCTGACAAGGGAACCTTGGACAGGGTGAGGGTATCTTCCCAGAGGAAGCAGGCAGGGCAAAACAGAAAAGATCTGATAGTTCAAGGGCAGAGAGCTCGTCCAGCCAGGGCCAGGAGAGCAGATGCAAAGCTTGGGGAGACCAGACTCTTTCTTTGGCCCCAGCTTGCTCCCACCTTCTCCGAGGCCAGGCCAGGCGGCCCCCTCCCAGGGCCAGTGGCTAAAACCAAAGCCACTAATAGCTTGCCATGGTCCTGGTTATTCCTGGGATCACAGGGTGCCCAGGAGGCCTGGCTGGTGCCCACAGCATCCAGCAGCCCTGGGATCCCTAGAAGGGAAGGTTTTGGGTCCTCAGGCTCAGGGGTAGCTCTACAGAAGCCCACAGTCTTGGCTGGAAACCGTCATGGCTTGGGGTTTCCTCCCGGCTGGCTCCCCAGTGCCCCTCAGCCCAGCCTCTGACCTTATCACCTCCTCCCAGCTGCCTGGCCCCCCACCCCCTCTAACCACCTCCCCTGCATGATTCGGCAAGAGTGAAAAATCACAATGTCAGGTTACAAAGCCCCAACTGTAGGGCAGGCCCCTGGCTGGGAGATAAGGGTCAGCTCCCCACCCTCAAAACCCCTTCGGCAGATAAAGCCTCTAAAGGAGCCGCAGGAAGGCTGCAGGTATGGTGAAGTCAGGGCAGCACTGCCAGGCCGTTGGGTGATCTCCCAACCCCCAGCAGGGCTTGGCTACCTAGCAGCAAGCTGGGCAAAGAGGAAGCAGCCTCGGCCAGCTGTGGTGTTGCCCTCAGCCCCTGGCCATGGAGGGAGAAAGAGAAGGGCGGGGGCCTTCTCAGAAAGTTCGGTGGAGGGTGCCCCACAAATGCCCTCCACCACCAGGGGTGTGTCTCTCTGCCAGCTCGGCCTGCAAACCGTGCTCCCTGCAGCCCAGCAGCAGCTGTGCTGAGGAAGCAAAGGCACCACCCTGGCAGAGGGAGGGCAGAGAGCACACGCCCAGCGTGACCTCCCAGGGCTGGCGAAGGTGGCTCAGGTTCAGGTCAGTCCAGAGACCCTCCTGGGCCGCCTCTGCTCTGCAGGGCACAGCCAGCCAGATCTGCAGCCTCCTGGGGGATCCCCTCCCAGATAGGAGGGCTGGGCTTGATGCAGTGTCCTAAGTGATCCTTTCCCTGGGAGCCCTGCCCTAGGTGTTTCTCAGAACACCCAGGGCAGCTACAGGGCGCACAACTGCCCTGGTACCTGGGCCCAAGGCAGGACTTGAGCTTGTCCAGACTCAGTGGGGACTTGGAGCAAAGCCCTTCTTTCCAGAGATACAAGCAGAAAAGAGATCCCACAGCGGGATCTCTATACCCTCCACTGGAGAATTTTGCAAATTACATGCTGGACAGCTTGAGTGAAGTTCAGCAGTACAGAACTTGCCTGGCACATGCGAGGGCCTGGCCTTCACCCTCCACTCTACAAAAAACAAAACAGAAAAACCCTAAACCCAATCAACTGCTCATGGTGTGTGTGGTTGGACAAGGGAGCGACTGGAGGGGTGTGGAAAGCTGGGGGTGTCAGGGCAGGCCTGTCCACAGCGGCCAGAGAGCCAGGGGCACCCACAGGTGACGGCCACATGGTAAGGAAGAGCATTCGGCCTTGAGAAGAAAGGAAATTCTGGCTCCTGTTACAACTCAGAACACCTTGAAGAAACTATGCTAGGTGAAATAAGCCAGCTGCAAAAAGACAACACTGTAGGGGTCATTAAATTCATGGAGATAGAATATAAAACAGGCATCAAAGGGGCACTTAAAAATGATTAAGATTGAAAGCTTTGTCTTTTTTATTTTTGTTTGGCTTGTGTGTGAGATACTAGGACTTGAACCCAGAGCCTTTACCATGCCAGGTGAGCACTCTACCAGAGAGCTACACTCCCAGCCCTGCTAAGGCATTTTGTTCTGAGACATGGTTTCGATGAGTTGCCTAGGCTAGATTTGAACTTGCCATCCTCCTGCCTCGGCGTCCCAGAGTGCTGGGATCACAGGCGTGTGCCCCCACGCCCAGCTTTTCTCACACACACACACACACACACCCCACGCGCAGCTTTTCACATACA
>PVKA01032447.1:0-25307 GCA_004027165.1 Ctenomys sociabilis
AGTTTTGCAGGGTATAGTAGTCTGGGCTGGAATTTGTTTTCGTGTAGGACTTGAAGAACTCTGCTCCATGCTCTCCTTGCCTTCATTGTTTGTGTAGAGAAGTCGGCTGTAATTCTGATGGGTTTTCCTTTGAATGTGAGCTCCTTCTTCTCTCTAGCAGCTTTCAGTATATTATTTTTGTGTTGGATTTCTGCGATCTCAACTATTATATGTCTCGGTGTGTTTCTACTTGGGTTGAGGTTATTTGGTGTTCTGTATGCTTCGGTGACCTGAATGTTGGATTGTTTCCTCATATTTGGGAGGTTTTCTGCTATTATTTCTTCCCATATTCTTTTTATGTCATTTGTATTGACTCTTTCATTCTCGTTGATACCAATTATTCTCACATTGTTCATTCTGGCGTCATCCTGCAGGTGATGGATTATTTTTTCCTGCATTCTTGTTGTTTTTAAGAGATCCTTTCTCACCTTTTCACTTGCTGCTCTGGCATCTTCAAGATCTGAAACTCTGTCTTCGCTTTCACTCAGACGGTTTCGTAGACTAGTGATTGCTATTTTTAGTTCTTCTATATCTCTTAGACTGTGTTTCATGTGTTCTATTTCTTTTCTGTATTGCTCATTCAAGGAATCCATCATATTTCTGATCTCCTCAATTTTTTTATCCATGTCTTCTTTAAGGGTAGTTATTAATTCTTTTTCTGCTGTGTTTCTTCCCAGTTGGATTTCCTCTGTATATTTCTGGACTTGTTTCGGTATTTCAGATTGTATGACTTCAAAAAGTTCTTTTTTGATTTCAGAATTTATTTCTGCTTTGAGTTCCTCATGATCTTTCTGCTGTTGTTTCTTTGCTTCAGATGTTGTTAATTCATATATATCAGTTGGAATAGTGCTCTCTGCACTTGTTCTGGGTGAGCATAGTTTTTCCACCCAATGTTTCTGGACTTCATTCTTTATTTCAGATTCTATGTATTCAAATATTTCTTTTTTAAATTGGGGAATTACTTCTCGTTTTATTTCCTCTACAGCTTTCTGCTGTTGTTCCTTTGTTGCTGTATCTGTTAGTTCATTTGTTGCAGCTGAGCTAGTGTCCTCTGCCCTTCCCGATGGACTCGAGGTCTGGGATTGCATTTTTCCCCTTCTCTTTGTCACTTTGTATAGCACTGATCGTTGACCTTTGGTGTAGAGCTTTGGTGCAGCTATAACCTTAGCTTGTTATGAGATTCGGGTGCCAGTCTATTAAGTTTGAGATTTTCCAGTTATGCCTATCCTGGGTCTAGCTGTTGTGTTCAGTTCCTTTTTTGTTGCAGCTCCTTTGGTTCCCCTATGTTGGTTCCCGGGGTCACCCCTCCTGTGTCAGGCAGGGCGTTCCCCAGGTGGGTGGGCCTGGGCTTTGGTGGGTTTTCTGAGCTCGCAAAAGGATAGTGGATGATCTTATTCACTGAGTAGGCTGTACTGAGCTGGCCAGCTTGTGCTGGGTCTGGATCTACAGGCCGTAACAGAGGAAGGCTGGGACAGGTCCCTCTGGTGCAGTGGGCCTGGAGCCCTCACTCATAGGCCAGGCTGTGCTGGGTTTCGGTCCGTAGCATGGGACAGTGGATTGCTGAGAAATGTCCCTCCGGTGTGGCAGGCTTGGAGTTCTCACTCCAGGCCAACCTGCACTGGGTCTGGGGCTGTGAGGTGGGACCAGTAATCACGTGGAAATGTTTCTCTGGCACAGTGTGCCTGGAGCTGTCACCGGGCCACGGGAGGTGATGGCAGCTTAATCCCTGGGAAATGTATCTCAGGCATGACAGGCCTGAGGTTCCACACTCACTGACCTTTGATGCCCAGAGAATCGGGCAAATTCCCACTCGATCAGTGGGCTTTAGGTCAGGGGATCTGGGGAGGTGTTGGTGAGTGGGTCCTGAGGTTTCAGGCCAGTCACTGGCTTGGAGGGGTTGGGGACAGGGATCTGTGTAGCGCGCATGGGAAGAATCCAAAGGCTCTCCCTCAGACTCACCACCCTCTCACTGATCTTGGAGGCCTGGTGAGTCCTGTAAATTCGCTCTCGCTGGGCGAGCTTGGCACGGGAACCAGGAGTCCGCTGGAGTCAGCCACTGTCTGAGGCTGGTCTCTGGCTGGTTGGGCGTGGGCGAGATAGAGCAGGATGGCGGAGAGGGCCGCGCTGTCTCTGGCCGGTCTCTGGGGCTCAACTCCTGCTATTTAATTGACACCTATTAATATTATATTGTTTTTATGCATAATCTTGTAGCTGTTGTATTTTTATTTCATGGTACCTTGTTAAGAGATCTTTCCTTTTGTGTTCCTTAGTTGTAAAGTTGTCTTCAAGGTCTGAAAGTCTATCTTCAATTTCATTCAAGCGATTTTGGCAGCTTTTAATCAATTTTTTAATTTTCTGGATATCTCTTTTAATGTTTCATGTATTTTAATTCTTACCCTATATCGTTCTTTCAGTGTTTCCATAATTTTTCTATTCTCCTGTGTTTTTAAAATCCATTTCTTCTTTAGATGCGCTGAGAAATTCTTTCATGATTGTTGTCATTTCCTTTTTTACCTAGAGATTATTTGTGATTTGGTTTTTTCTACAGCCTAGTGGAATTCCTTTACCAGGATCAGTTGCTATCATTTCAGAAATTTCAGATGTGTAGCTTCCACGTTCTTCTATGTCCTTGCTCCTGGACTTGCTCTGGGTGGGCTGGAGGTCTATGACTGCCTTTTAATTTTTTGTTTTGATGTTTTGAAAGGTCCTAAAGTTCACCAGGGTTCACCGCCACTCCTGTGATGATGAAGGGAGGCAGGGTGAGACTCACCAAGGCTTCCAAAGTTGTCTGGGGTTTAGCATGGCTTTCATGAAGTGGGGAGATGAAGCTGAACAAAGCTCCCACGAGCTGGATGGCTGGGGGTCAGGGTGTGGCTCACCATGCCTCCTGCCAGAATTTGTATTTTTCTTAAGAAATTCATAATGTTTAAAATGTGCTGTCAGCCTTCTCATTCTCCAGAAACATTTCAATTTCCCAAAATGAAAGTAACCACCCAGTAATCAATGAGTCTCCATTACCAGCTCTCTACATCTTCTGGTCACTGTCCTTCTTCATCAAACTATTTTAGGAACCATAAGTAAATGAAATCACACTTTATTGAGAATTAAAGAAAGAACAAAAATAATACAAAGGTTTAAAACAAGATGGTAGGAAATTTTTTTTTTTTTTTTTTTTTTTTTTTGTGGAACCGGGGATTGAACTCAGGCCCTTGCGCTTGCCAGGGAAGCGCTTATTCCACTGAGCCATCTCCCCGGCCGATGGTAGGAAATTAACAATGGGTATTAGATTGCATATTGTTATCTTGGAAATAGTTTCTCAGCTTAATGATATAGACTATTTTAAGAGACTTTGTTATTTATTTAATTTATTTATTTATTGCACTTTAGGGCAGGGTGTACAGATTGTTCAGGGTTTCATTACTAGATCAGACTTGCAGAGATCAGCCTGCTTACAGCCTCCCAAGAGCTGGGATTACAGCCATGTATCACCATGTCCCGTCTCAATTGCTGTTTCAGCATGCCCTGGGGTGGGGTGGGGCCGGCACAGCCGGCGTGGGGATCGATGCCCTGGCCCCTGCGCCTGCTTGCAAGCTCTTTAATCTGCTGAGCTATTTGGCTGACCCTGTATGGACATTAAATAAATGAAATCATAAGCAATTATAACAAACATCCCCACGTAAATGTATTACCTCATCATTTTGTAGTAAGTTTTTAATGTTGGCCTTACTGGATGGGAATTGGGGCCAGCAGCGCTGTATTCCTGCTCAAGAGTCTTGAGACTACATTTTCTATTCTTTCTGGTTGCGGCCACAATGTGGTTCCTTGCATTTGTAGGACTGAGGCTGAATATCAGCTGACGTCAGCTGAGGGTTGGTCCCCAATTCCACACGGCACCATGTACCTTGGCTCAGACCTTTTTTTTTCATTGCTGAAATGAATGTAGGGCAGTTGGTTCCGCCATCAGTTCCTATCTCCTTTATTTTCTTTTTTCACTGCATCTCTCTGCTTTTTCTGCTTCTTTTCTACTTTGAAGGACCAATGTCATTACCTGGGTAACATCTTGGTCCTAGAATTTAATTTTCTGTATTAAGGTCTGTAACTTTGATTCTATCCCTAAAGAGCCTTTCTCCCTGCTGCCTAGCATTTTATAGGACCCAAGGGTTAGGACACGGACACCTCTGGAGGACATTATTTTGTGTACCCATAAGTTAGTTTCCAATAATTGTGTCACGTAAACTTCATTGGCTATGATACCGCCACTGAGCAAAGCTCATAAGGTATTTTACCTTTAATTGTGTGATTGAGCACGAGGATGGTAATTTTATTCCTCAGAACCTATATTTTCCTTATATTGGAAGAAACAGTAATAATTTCTGAAAAATATGAATTAATAAATTCTACTGAAGGATATTGGGACAAAAATAATTAAGATGTGCTAAGTGCATGTATCACTCCCCAAATTAATTTAGTGATAAGCTGTATAAATGTGTACTCATAAAAGTCTGAAAAAAATAATGCACATATGCGTTGGGATTTCATTCATTAGAACAGAAAAATGGTTTTTAGAGTTATGTATCTTGCAGAATCTAAACTTCAAAGCCTATCAGCTCCATTTGGCACTCTACAAATAAATTCCAATTTGAAGAGTATGTTTGCTTTAAAAATACTTATATAATAGAAACTAGTGTTCTCTTTTCAGTGATATAAATGTAGGCATTAGTATATTATAAATATTGCTGCAGTAGAGCAAACCATGAACCTTCAGCCCTTGGTGACAGATGGGGCTTTCAAGATTTCCAGATGTTGTGAAAACAAAGTATTGTGGCTGGTACAGGAAAGATCCTTAAGGGACAGCATGTATTTTGATGGTTGAGTTTTTAAGTCTTCCACAGTTGGATGGGGTTCTATGGTTGTCCTGATTGTTGGTCAATTGCTGATACCACAGTATTTGTTTATGATCTTGACATTTCCTTTTCTCAGTATTCTCAGTATGTCTTTCAGAACATTTAAAAAAATATATTTAATACAGAGTTTACAAGGTCTCACTACACAGATCAGACTCATAGTGATCCTCCTATTTTCAGCTTGCCAAGCACTGGGATTACAGGTGCATGCCAAAGTATTGGCATATCTCAATCACTGTCTCAGTGCTCCCTGGGGGCTGGGCCAGTACAGCACACTGGGAGTCAAACCCTGGTCCCTGCATCTGCATAAGCAGCAACTTTAATTTTCTGAGCTATCTGGTCGACCCTTGGAACATTTTAAATAATATATAACATGGTCTCCCACCACAGGGACCTTCTCCTTGTGTCTCACACAATAAAGTCATGCAATTGATTTCTCTTAATTAGCCATAATCATAATCTCTTAATGGTAAGTCCCAACAATGAGATTGGGTTGTAATGTTGTTGAGATATTTCAGTAGCAAATAGGCTCCAGAACTAAATATATACCTTAGCCCCGAGAATTCTTAAACAAAACTAAATCAAACAACCCTCCCCCCATAAGGCTCCATGGAGAGGTAATACTGGAAGGGAGTGGACATGTTTGGATTTGGACATCTTCCAATGATGTACCTCTTGTTTTCTTTTCTGTTTTTGGCTTTTTATTCTGTATTTCACTTTTCTTATTACTGTTTCACAATTGCATGCTCTCTAGGAAATTGGTCAGAATGTACATGTATTATCAAGCATTTTGTACTCTTTAATGTATCAGAGATATACTTAAATCTCTGTGTAAAGAGAATAGATTCAACTCAGTAGGGTTGAAGTAAGAATACAGGGAAAATAGTTCACAATAAATGAAACTTTCAGAGTTCTGTTCATAAACATTCTTAGCACAATGGAACAGAAATTATGAAACTAAGCCCATAACTGAGTCTGTGTTATATAAATGAAGTACATGACCCAGTGAGAATAAGAAAAGGGGAGGACAGGAGAGGAGCTAAGGGAGAGATAGCCAAGAGCCAGAAGAAATGATCTCAATCCAATTGACAGCTCAACATTCAGAGATTTTCTTCACACTGACAATATCAACTCTTGCAGTGGTGGAACACTGACAATTCGTAATTTCAATAACACAGGAAGTCATTATTCAAATCTTCCTTTGGGTTCAAGAATTCAGAGGTTGACTGGAAAGTATAAAGCATTTTAAACTCCTCTTGCAGGCTAAAAGTGCTCTCTACCTCTCCATGTTAGGCCATATATACATGGTTGCACAGACACAACTTGTATATAATTCCATTCCCAAATGACACAGCGGAGGCAATGAATCTTACACTCATTAACCACAACAGAGCACAAGGACGCATGTTTAAGTCCAGACACTGTCACATCACCCTAAATTTGCAAAGCCTGGCTTGCAGCTTCAGCCCCCTGACTCCCATTCCCTCTAATGGAAGTCAGGTGGCAAGACCTTATTGCAAACTCCTTAGAAACCTAGAAGACAGCATAATGATGTTCTTTGTTTTTGCTATGGAAACATTTATATGGAGCATAGGTTCAACTGTCCATGAAATGATGCACTAATCTCCAGAGTTCACAATGTAATTTGGAGGATATTTTCTTCTCCATGTGCATGCAATTGTGAAGGTAATTGCCACCCTGAAGGTAAAGAATGCCGGGTGTCCCTTCATAACACACAAATACATTCCAAACTGACTCTGAGCCAGATACCCACTTTGTGTACCAAGAGAAAGTCAAGGGAACTCGCTGACATGTCCACTTTTTATATGTAGTTTTTCTGAAGGACCCCTGATCTTTCATTGGCAAGCTTGGCTGTGTTTCATAAACTAATTTGTCATGAAAAATCAGTTCAATTTCTGGATTGAACAGTATCATTGATTTAGTATGATAAAACAAGAATTAGTTCTTTTGCTTCTCAAATTTGTAAACTCTGTTTGCATGCTATAGACGTTTTAAATCTGAAAAGTAAATACAAGAATACAAAGGGTTAATTTTAGATATACTGGGGATTTGCCTAGTTCAGTGTTTATTACCTAACCTCCATTATATTCAGGAATTTAAATCACTGTATCAATCTATGGAAACTATTTTTAGAAATTATAATTAAAAGAATTAAAATAGCCTCATTACTCAATTATAAATCAGGATCTCATTATGTATTTGCTCTAAAAAGCCTGATAATTTAAAAATTTTTATTTAGTCACCACAAGAAATCCACCACAACTCAACCATCCTACTGAACTAAGCATTTAAGAACATACACTTAGGCGGTTACTTCCTGTTTTAATTCTGACTATCTTTTCTCTGAACTTGAATAAACTCTCCTCAAGCGATATAAAAGAAGTACAAGCCAGATTTCTCTTTCCCTATAGCACCTGACATGGAATGGAGATCATTACTGGAGCTCAGTAAATGCTTATCATGTGTTGATGGATTGCCAGCATTCTGCTTTGTGATTCCTTTTAATATTTCAGGTGCTGAAAGGTCATTATCCTAATCTTCATCAACCTCATTTGTCTGCTCGTGACACCATTCTGGGTGATATGTAAAGCTGAGAAGTGACACCTCAAAACTTTACAAGTAACTGAACGGACAACTGGAGGAGATGGCACATGGGGTAGGAGTTTGGGGTGATTCACCTAGACATAATTACGCTGAGTATGCATGTAGGTCACTAACTCTTACCAAAAAAATTTTAAAATCATGCTTTCCAAAAAGGATAAAGTAAATAATATACAAATAAGATCCCTGGATAAACACAAGAAGTCACTGGAATGATGGGAGTGTGTATTTCCCTGTAGGCCTAGAGGAGACAGAAATTCCAGACCACCACTGACAGCGTCTGGAGAAATGCGATCTGGAGGCACAAAGTGAAGACCTGGTGCTGAGCTGCCCTGACGTACTGTGAGACGCTCCGCCGAATCGGGATCTTAGCTGCTTGATACCAGTGGCATTGCACCTGCCTCCTTCGTCTGTTGTGATGGCCCTCAATACCCCCTGGCCCCACTGCCTCTCCCCTTCTTTCTCTCTCATTAGAGAGAGACACTGCCTTGTTTCACCTTGCTCTTGCTGCCATAACAAAGCACACTAGCCTGGGTCATTCATGCACTATAGGAAACTCATCATTCACAGCTCTGGAAGTTGGCAGGTCCAAGATCAAGATACCACATATTTGGTATCACAGGGGATCCATTCTTTATAGAAGGTGATTTCTGGGGCCAGCCACACAGCTCAGCAGATTAAAGCACCTGCTTAGGCAGATGCAGTGGCTGGGGTTTGATCCCCAGCATGCTGTCACCCCCACCTCCAGGAGGCGCTGAAATAGTGAATGAAACTGGGTGTGGTGGCTCGCACCTGTAATCCCAGATCTTGGGAGGTGGAAAACTGGAGGATCATTATGAGTCTGATCTTTGTAATGAGACTGTAGACCTTGTACTAAATACGGAAAAAATAAAATAAAATAAAAAGGTGATTTCTGCTTCCTTGGGTGGACCAGGAGACAGAAAGGAAGGTCACTTTTTCTTAAGACCACTAATTCCTTTCATAAAGTGGATGCAAAGGCCCCACGTTTTAACACCATAATCTTTGGGATTCCTTTTCAATAATGAATTTGAATCACTGCTGTAGACAACCTAGCTCTCTGTAAGGTGGAAGTAGACACTACGCTGTTTGATAGTGAAGCACATGAAAGAGATATAATTGTTTAAGAGACAATTATTTCATGATGCTTATCTCTAAAATATTTAATAAGACAGTGTAATTTAAATTAATACAGAGTTTGCTATGGTCCAGATACGGAAACAGACATCATATATATAACTGTGTGTTGTACAGTGTCATCGTTACTTTATAGCTAAATAAAGAGAGTAACTCAGAGAAATTGGTAATTCATCCAAGATCCTTCAGTAAGGGGCAGAGTTAAGGCAAGAGGTGTGTGATGCTTAAATTATCAAGGACAGGCTTGAGAAAAGATAAACAGATGCCTCACTGTTGATATTTGCATCTCACTTCCATAAAAGGAGCAGACGAAGAGCAGACGGAAAGCAGCCCCATTTGCAGTGGTTGCCAAGAGGTGACACTCTGTGGAGGATTTCAGCCACCACTGCTGACCACACTGAGGCACAGGAACAGGGAAGAAGCGGCCCCAATTTCATCTGATGGCTTTACCTGGTGTCCAAGCCTGAGTGGTGATGAGACTGGCTATTTGAAATACATTTCCTTTAAAACTAGATGTCATGCTGTATTACATTGTGAACTGAAGAATCTGGAAAAAAGCTTTAAGTAAGCAGAGTCAGATTGCTTCCTAAGGCTGAAAAGTACACCCGTGTGACTATAAAGACCCGCTTGACCTCTCTGGTCCTTATCTTAAAATGGTGCAAGAGTATGGGAGGTTTATATAATGTAAATTTTAATACTTGCATTTGCAGGAATGTTATAAGAATTATACACATATAATTATAAAATGTTTATGGAAATGATAGATCATGACCATGTTTAAATAGTATTTAATACTATTAAAAATAAACAATTCTTGTTATGTTTGTTCTGGAAAACCTGTAGAAATTATTTTTTAAAAATAATTTTATTGAAAAACAAATAGCCATGAGACAGTTTCAAAACCTATAACTAGCACAGTTTCAATAATTAATACATTGCATATTGTTGTCTTAGTTGTTATTCATTGGACAAGATGCAGACATGATATCTTGTCCACAAACACTATTAGAACAAATCACTTTATTCATTGAATTAGAAGAGTGCAGTTGTATATCTATCCTAACATAACTTGTATACAGATATAAACTTAGGTTGTTAACCCTACAGATACAAAATGATTGTTCATTTGTATCCCCCTTTTTCAGTTAGTTTTATCAGAGAAGGGCATTCCATTGTCATTTAAATATTGTAGGTGCATGAATTCAGTAAAATATTACAGCATAATCCACTGGTCCATAATACTACTACAGGGTTTTCCATAAGACTGGCAATGTCAGAAGTTGTCTACTTGACCCTTCTATAGCTCAGCATATTAATATGGCTTTACTTTTTATACCTTTTTTATGCTTTTCTGCTGAATGGTTAAGACCAAGATAAAGTGAGACCTATATAACAAGAAGTGTAACTTCTGTATCTGATAAGGTTAGTCATGTCCTCTCAGGATTTATCCTGTAACCCCCTACCACATTTTGTAGATCCTTTGCCAGTGTCAGCCTTGTGGATGAGTCATGGCCATTGCTTGACCAATTTGCTCTCTGTGGAAGCCTGAAAGTTTTCTCTCTATGTAACTTACCTTAGGCACACTATACATCACCAATCACGTTGCTCTGTGGTCCCATAATCTCCTTCATCAGAAAGTTTGGTACACACTTGAGTTACAGGTTGTTACAGTTCAGGTTCTCCTATGTCCTCAGTCTTCACTGACCTTGAGAGGCTAGGGCCAAAATGTTGGCTCTCCTTCCAGCCATTCTTTTTCTCTAATTTATGGTCTTCAAACTTAGGTTGTTAACTCTCCAGAAGAGAAGCTTATTATAATTACCCTACAACATAGGCAATTAAGCTTAACCTCACTATGGACCTGAATATCAAACATCTTAGGCATAACATAGAACAGGTATTTTCCATCAAGTATTGAAATGTTAAACTTAAATCCATCCAGAATATGAAGAAAAAATAAAAAATATTTAAAACATAGGAATAAATACTTACATATTTTTACACAGAAATTTATAAATCTAACCATATGTAGCCTTGGCAGGACAGTCCTGTGACTGTTCTCTTCTTTGGTGAAATAACAGAACAACATGTAAAACAATTAGGGCATAATTAGCCAAAGGGGAAAAAAATTGGCTCTAGAGATTTGTCAAAAGGTAAAAAACGGAGACTATTCTCAATGCCTTTTTCCAGCCTCAATTGCACCTATTCTCCTGTTTATCTTGGCTGTTTTGGACCCTGTTTTATAAACTGTTTAATTAAGTATGTTAAAAAAAATCCACAACATCAGGATAATGGTGCTGACGTCTAACAACGAAACCCTCATGCTCCCAGGACAATTATAACAACTTGGAAGTTGTAGCTGAATCAGTGATCTGATCCCCAGCTGAAAACAGTAAGGGAATGTACTTTTTTCCCACAGCCTCTCCAGCCTTTGTTATTAGTTGATTTGTTTATGAAAGCCATTTGTTCTGAGCTGAGATGGTGTCTCAGTGTTGTTTTAATTTGTATTTCACGGATGGCTAGTGATGTGGAACATTTTTTCATATATTTATTCACCTCTTTAATTTCACCCTCTGAGAAGTGTGTATTCATCTCAGATGCCCATTTCTGGATTGGGTCTTTAAATTTTGGGGGCCTAATATGTTTTAGCTCTTCACAAATTCTAGAGAGAAGACCTTTGTGTGAATGCTTATCAGTTATGATTTTTCCAAATTTTTGGGGTGTCTCTTCTCTCTGTTGGTAATTTCTTTTGATGTGCAAAAACTTATCAATAAGAGGAGGTCCCAGTTGTTCATTCTTTCAAGTATTACCCATGCAATTTGATGTGTGTTCATGAACTCTTTGCCTACTTTGTGTCTCCAAGAGTTCCTCCTAATTTCTGTTCCAGGAGATTGACTGTTTCTATTTTAATGCTTAGATCTTTAATCCATTTTGACTTCAGCTTAGTGCATGATGATAGATCTTGGTCAAGTTTTAGTATTTGGCAAGTAGAGAGCTAGTTTTTCCTGTACGTTTTTTTAAATAGGCTATCTCTCTTCCAATAAACATGTTTGGATCCTTTGTTGAAGATCAGGTGACTGAGTGTGTTCATAGAGACCACTGCATCTTCTAATCTATTCCATTGATCTTCAGGTCTATTTTGTTGCCAGTACCATGTTGATTTTATCACAGGAGCTTTGTAGTATAATTTCAGGTCAGGAATTGCAATGTCTCCCGCCTTGTCTGTGTTGGCCAGGATTGCCTTTGCTATTCTGTCTTTTCTGGTTACAAATAAATTTTAGTAATGATTTCTGTAGGTCTGGGATGTATTTTTTTGGTAGTTTGTTAGGGATTACATAAAATCTGCACAGCAATTTTGGAAGTATGGCCATCTTTACAATGTTGGCTCTTCCTATCCAGGGACAGGGAATATCTTTCCATTTTCTGAAATCCTCTACAATCTCTTTTTTCAGAGTACTGTAATTTTCAGTGAAAAGATGTTTGACTTGTTTGATTAAGTGAAATGCAAGGCATTTCATTTTCCTTAGTGCTATTTTAAAAGGTATTGCTTCTCTAATTTCCCTCTCAGTGTGTTTGTTATCTGTGTCAGGAATGCTATTGACTTTTGGGTATTGATTCTGTATCCTGTTATGCTACTGAATTTGTGTATCAAATCCAGTAGCTTCTTTGTGGAGATTTTTGGTTCTTCCAAGTGAAATATGTCATCTGCTAATAATGATGATTTAACTTCTTCTTTATGTATTCTTATTTCTTTTATTTCTCTCTCTTGTCTAATGGCTCTAGCTAATGATTCCAGAACTATATTGAATAGAAGGGGTGATAGAGGCCATTCTTGTGTTGTACCAGATTTGGGAGTAAAAAATTTCAGTTCTTCCCCTTGTAGTGTTATATTAGCCTTTGGGTCGTCATATATGGCTTATATCAGATTGAAGTAGAGGCCATGTGTTTCAATTTTCTGTAGGACTTTGAACATGAATGAGTGTTAGACTTTCTCAAAAGTCTTTTCTGAATCAATTTAGATGATCGTGTGGTTTTTAGATTTCTCTCTATTGATATAGTGCATTACACTTATTGATTTGTGAATATTGAACCATCCTTGCATCCCTGGGGTGAATCCTACCTGGTCATGGTGTATGATCTTGTTGATGATTTGTTGTATTCTATTTGTTAGGATTTTATTCAGAATTTTTGCATCTATCTTCATGAGGGAAATTGGCCTGTAGCTTTGTTTCTTAGTTGTATCTTTCCCTGGTTTTGGTATCAAAATAAAAAACTTGCTTCCAGGAATGATTTTGGGAGAAATGTTTCCTTTTCAATTTCATTGAAGATTGTGATGAGTGTAGGGATTATACCTTTTTCAAATTTCCTGTAGAATTCAGCTGTGAATCCACCAGCACATGGACTTTTCTTTGTGGGCAGGCTTTTGATTACATTTTGTATACTATTGGCTGTTATTGGGTTACTGAGACTTGTTATATCTTCTTGATTCAGTTTTGGTAACTTGTACCTTTTGAGGAATCTGTCCATTTCGTCTGTGTCTTGTATTGTGTGAGAGTAAAGGTTCTCAAAGTTGCTGCTGACAATCTTCTGAATTTCAACTGGTTCTGTGGTGATTTCACCCTTTTCATTCCTTATTGCTTATATTTGAATTTTTTCTTTCCTCTTTTTGATGAGGTTATCTAGGGGCTTATCAATTTTATTTATTCTTTCAAAGAACCATCTTTTTGATTCATTAATTCTTTGAACAGTTTTCTTCATCTCAATTGAATGAATTTCTTCTCTAATTTTTGTGATTTCTTCCCATCTTTGGGCTCCATGTTTGGTTTGCTCTTCATTTTCTAGACGTTGGAGGAGCAATATTAGCATGTTTATTTTTCCGTGCTCTGTTTTCCTAATGTGGGAGTTCACAGTTATAAATATCCCTTGGAGAAGTGTGTTCATCACATCCCATAAATGCTTATAAATTGTGGTTGAATTTTCATTGAAATGTAGATATTGTTGAATTTCTTGTTTAATTTCATCTGTGACTCATTGGTTGCTGAGTAGGTTGTTGTTTTATTTTTATGTGTTTATGGGGTTTTTCTGTTTCCTTGTTTCATTTATTTCCAGTTTCATTGTACTGTGGTCAGATAATATGCATGGGATAATTTCTGTTTTCTTGCATATACTTAAGCATGACCTATGAACAAGTATGTGGTCTATTTTAGAAATTGAGCCATGTTCAGCTGAAAAATATTTATGTTCCATTTTCGCTGAGTGGAAAACTGTATATGTCCACTAAGTACATTTGTTCTAAGCTCTGTCTTTGCTAATTTATATTCTGGTTTACCTATCTTTTTGAAATAAGGGGGCGCTAAGGTCTCCTGTTAAAATCGTGGCATTGGAGATTAGATTTTTCATGTCCATTAAGATTTGTCTTGTACAGTTTGGTTCTCCCATATTTGGTGTGTATACATTTGTGAGTGTTATTCTGTCTCTTAAAATTTTCCCCTAATCCGTATATAATGGCCTTCTTCATTTTTTTGCTCCTTTTTGGTTTGAAGTTGAGGCAGTCTGCGAACAGGGTGCTACCCCTTTTTTTTCTGATGTATTGGTTCATGTAGTATTGTTTTCTATCCTTTGACTTTCAGCCTATGGATTTCTTTGTGCATTAAGTGTGTTTCTTGCATACAGCAAAGAAACACACTTTCTTTGCTGGGCTGTGCCAGTCTATTTCTTTCAGTTGATGAATTTAGTCCATTTAATTGAGATGTGTTATTTACCTGCTGCTGTTTACTCCTTTTTGTGCTATGTTTAATTGTTTGCCCTATTTAGTAGGTCCCTTCTGTTCTCGTTCTTGGAGTTATAATCATTTTAGTTTTTCTCTAGAACATATTTTAGTATGTGTCATGTTGGCTTTGTCATCATGAAATTCTTTAGCTTTTCTTTGTCATGAAAGTATTTCACTTCTCCATCAAAACTGAAAGAGAGTTTTGCAGGTATAGTAGTTTGGGCTGGAATTTGTTTCATAGAGGAGTTGATGTACTCCATGCTTTTTTGCCTTCATGCTTTGTGAAGAGAAGTCGGTCATAATTGTGATGGGTTTTCCTTTAAATGTGTTCTGTTTCTTTTCTCTGGTGGCTTTCAGTATATTGTTCTGCTTGATTTCTGCGATCTTGATTATTATATGTCTCGTATTTTTTTATTTTATTGAAGAACAAATACCAATGTGACAGTTTCAAATCAAATTAATAGGACAGATTCAACAATTAATGCATTGCACATTGTTTTCATAGTGGCTTTTTGTTGTACAAAGTGCATACATGATACTCTATCTTCAAACACTATTAGAGCAGATGACTCTAATCAATGAATTAAGAGAATGTAGCTGTATACTTATCTTTTTTTAAAAGCTGAATTATAGTACAGTTTCAATAATTAATACTATTTACAGTGTTATCTTCCTAGGGTTATGCATAGTACCAGAAGCTGATAGGATATCCTGTCCAAATACTATTAGTGTAAATCTTTCTTCTTATAGCATTATGCAAAAGTACTGCATATTTATCCTAACTGTACTGTTTATACTAAAACAGAATGGTTCTTCCTTTGTATCCCTTTTGTTTTTATTTGGTCCTGTCAAAGGTGGGTATTCTATTGTCATTCAATTATTATAGGTGCTTGAATTCAGTGAAACAATCCAACACAATCCAACAGTCACAATAATAATGGGTTATCTGAAGAAGTTGTTGACTACAGCCAGTTACAGCTTGGTTTTTTTTTTTATTATAGCCTAATTGTATACACCACGTTTTTATATTTTTCTGCTGGATGGTTAAGACTGAGAAAAGCAAGGCCTATATAACAAAAAGTGTATCTTTTGTATGTGATGATGTCTGTCAAGTCCCCTCAGGGTTTATGCTTGTTGTAGTTTTAATTGGGTTGAAATTATTTGAGGTTGTGTTTGCTTCGGTTACCTGCATGTCAGATTGTTTCCTTATATTTGGGAAATTTTCTGCTATTGCTTCTGCATATATATATATATATATATATATATATATATATATATATATATATATATATATATATATATATATAATTTTTATTGACTCCTTCTTTCTCACTGATGCCTGAGTCTCACATTGTTCATCCTTGCATCATCTTGCAGGTGATTCATTACTTTTTCCTTCATTCTAGTTGTTTTTAAGAGAATTTTTCTTACCTTTTCACTAGTGGCCACAGTGTCTTCAAGTTCTGAAACTGTATCTTCACTTTCACTCAAACGCTTTTGAAAGCTTGCAATTGAAAATTTAAGTTCCTCTATATCTTTTGACTCTGCTTCTAGCCACATATTTCTTTCTTGTATTGCTCATTTAGAGAATCCATTGCTTTTCTAATCTACTCTATTTTTTTTAATCAGTGTCTTCTTGGGAAGCAATTATTAATGCTTTTATTTCAGGGATTGTTTCTGATCTGATTTCCTCTATGTTTCTGCATTTAATTCTTTCCTTCAGATGCTCTTAGAGATTTCTTTTTTTCATTTCAGAGATTAATTCTGCTCTGAGTTCCTCTATACCTTTCTGCTGTTGTTTCTTTACTTAGGACTCTATTAATGCAGACATCTCAGCTGAGGTAGTGTTCTCTGCACTTATTCTGGATGGGTTTGGGACCAGAGATTGCATTTTTCTCCTCTTTGCCATTTTGTATATGACTGTCCTCTGACCTTTCGTGTAGAGTTTTGGTGCAGTTATAATTTTAGCACCTCGGATGCAGATCTACTAAGTTTGTGGTTCATCCAATTGTCCCTGGCTTGGGTGAGGCTACTGTGCTCAGCTCCTTCCTGCTGCAGCCCTTGGAGGTGAACCTGTTGTGCTCCTCTGGCAAGATGTTCTGTTCCTTGATTAGCTGGGTGCTTTTGGCCCCTAGTCTCTCTGCAGGTAATTCATCTGCAAGTTTCACCCCAGGCCTTTATGGCAGGCATGGGCTGGATCTGGAGGTGTCCAGGGGGCTCAGGAGAGAGAAGAGCAGAAGCTCTTCAACACACTTTCCAGGCCTGGGCTTGGGCAGGACTTCAGGGGTTCAGAGAGTGTGGTGGAATTGGAAATTCTCACTTAAGGTGGGTTTGGGCTGGCTCTGGAGGTTGAGGGGGTCCCAAGAGCATGGCGAAAGGTCTCACCCATGTGATGGGCCTGGGCTTGCTCCAGGGAGGACCAGCGGGCACAGGAGAAAGCAGAAGCTCTCCCACACTGTTGCAGGGCCTGGGCTTTGGCAGATGACATGTAGAACTTAAATAATTGGAAGAGTAGCACAGGTAAAACCGACCCATTTATCATCCATCCAGTGATATGTTCTCTGTTCCTGTGGGTAAATATGTATTTGCAAACATTCTTTTCTAAGATGACAGAAGCCTTTAGTTTCTTTTGTTGACTTATAAAATGTAATCTTCGGTAGCAAATTTCCTTTGGCAGTGATTTACTTGATCAGAGAGTCCTCACAACTCCCTCCATCAAAACCCAAAAGGTTTTCTTCTTTTTGTTTTTACTACTAGTTTTTTTTAGTAAACTGAATCACACTGTTACCAAAAGAGGCAATGACTTGCTGAATGTCAAATCCTTCTCTAATTTTTGGTCAATAATTAGCTTTCCTCCCCAGCCACTAATTTTCTAGATTAGTGGATTATGAAATGCATCCAAAATGTTTTGTTGAAGACCCAGTTCTACATTAAGTTGGGTATAAAGATTTATTTATTTATTTACTTCTCCATCCATTTATTAGCTATTGTTGGGAAATTTGTATCTGAGGGCAAAGATTATATCTGAGACATAAATATAAATGCTATTTTTTTGCATCTAGTACAGGGGATTAAAGATTTATTTTGTAATATTTCGAAAACATGTATTTCTAATTTTAAGCAGTTTGGATACCTTTTTTTCCTTGCTGAGACAAAAGTACCTGACACCCAAAGTTAAAGGAGGAAAGGTTTATTTAGCTCACACTTTGTGGAGGTTTCAGTTCGTAATCAACTGGGTCCAAAGCAGGATGGCACATGGCAGAAAGTTAACAGTTCATGGTGACAAAAGATAGCAACAGCAACAACAGATAGGAAGGGACAGGCCTCTTTCTGTCCCTTATGTTGTTGGAAGGATGCCCTCATTAAGGCAGATGTAGCACTTGTACCATTAAGCCCAGCATTGGGTCACAAATCAGTCATGAATTCTAGCTTCAGCCTCTTCTGAAAGGCCTGCTCCCCTTGCCTGTTTTGTGGAGACAGCCCCCCATACCCCCATGTATATTTATATGACACACTATATAGTTTGGTTACTTAGCAAATATCAAATTATTTTATAATTAAAAAGTGAACATAGTTCTTTCCAAGTGATTGTAAATTTTTTATTTGTAAAATTTTGACTAATCTTCATATGAATTTATAATATATATTAATTTTTAAAATTTAAATATTTCCCTATTTATGTGAGCATAAATGGGTTTTCAAATTTCCCTTCTAATGAAAGATGCTATAGTGAACATTCTTGCTTTCTGATACAGGCAGTTTCATATTTATGTAGTCCTAGATTGAAATTCTTAGATCACATTACATCCATATTTAAAAAGCATTATGGTTCTTCAGTTCTTTTTACACTTTAAATCCCATCCCTGTTCCCTCATCTCTTGTTACCCTGTCTGTTTGAACAAGTTGTTCCTACTTCTAATATCTGTCCTCCATTTGGCTTCTTATATACGCTTTGGGTTTCTCACACATGAGAGACAATGTGAATTTTTCAAATTTGTGTGCCTGATTTACTTAACTTAGGATTATGGCCTTGAGTTGCATCTGTGCCCTTAAGAGGGAAGAAGCATTGGAGGGAGGGGAAGGAAAAGGGACAAAGAAGTCCAGTAGAATTAAGATGTGTTACACAAATGCACAAAACCAATGAACGTGATCATTAGGAACTGCAAACATGTACTAATATAAAATAAATGAAAAGAAGCATTAGTGCACTTACCAAATTTCTCTCTAATGAGCTACCCCCACTGATAGTTCTGTGGGGGGAGAGCTTTTACCCCTGCACCCAGAGTATCTTTTTTTATTTTTGCTGATCTAATAGGTGAAAAATGCTATCTCGGCTCTAAAGAATGAGATTTTAAATTTTGAATGACAGGTAAGAAACGGAAGCCAGGAAAATTCCTTTGGGAAACTATTATTCTAATATGACAAAATTAATCAAGATAGTGAGGAGGAGATAGGCTGTTTTGAAGCTAAGTCTCCAACCACAAAAGCGAAGGGATATGGGCTAGGAATAGGTGTGTTCAATATTTGAACAGAAAAGCATTCTTAAAAATTAATCTCCCTGAAAAAGGGATTCATAGGTCTTTCCCCTAATTTTATCCTTCCCCTTAGGGCTTTTCTTATTCTGATTCCTAGTGTTACTATTGTGCCTTTTCTCCAGGGGAATCCCTTATATCTTTGGCACTAATATATCACAACTGAATTCTTACTCCATTGTCTCAGTAGGAGGTGAGAGAGAGAGAGAGAGAGAGAGAGAGAGAGAGAGTCCAGTTGAAACACTGTATGGGTCTAAGTCAGAGAGCAACGGTGGGAAGAACGAGAGGATGGATGTGTGAAGCCCTGGTGTGTTCACTCTGAAGGCAGACAGTGAAAATGAAGGATGTTCTGCCAAGTGACGGAGGAGCGTTGTTGAGATGGCGCAGTCAGAGCAGAGCGTTCAGTAGAACAGAACATCTGGAGGGATATGACACGACTTCAGACGGGCTGCCCTTGAGGTGCTGAGGTGGCATCCACAGTGTGACAGTTTGGAAAATATGGTGAGCACTTCAGGAAATCAGTTGTATTAAGGCAATACTTGCCTGAATATGAACACCAAGAGAAGGGGAGGAAAATCTGGTTAAAACAGAGAAGAATTCACCATTAATAAGTAGGTAGGGGAAAAAGCTCCAGTCCAGTGAGAAGGGTTTGCTGGGCGGTGGAACCCGAGTGCAACTGAAAAGATGGACTGTTCCTGAACCCATGATATAAGAGCTCTTTACAGAGGGATAATTTTAAAGAAAAGTACATAGAAATCACAAAGGACAAAATAAAGACATGATTCTGTGAGTACTACTAAAGGGGTATAGCATAGAATTCATATTTCAAGAGATAAAGGGTATGGTTGGAAAAAAACTTATTTAAAAATTAATTTGATAGACACAGTGTTCACATTCATCAGCAGGAATTTGTTACTGTGAAACATATATCTCGATTCTTCTTTTCTTCCCCATTCCACCTCACTTACTCTAGCCCTCTTGCTCCCCTTATGTTTTAAATGTAACTCAATTTTATTTTGAAGCGTAAAAAAAGCAAAAACAAATAGCAGAAACAAAGACAGAAATGAGACATCATATAGAAGTGCATATGTCACAAATTTTCCAAATGTAAATAGGTAATTACCGGTTGGTATATTATCTACTTTTATTCTCAGAGCTGTTGCTCAGATTAACAGAAAGTTATGCAAAATTGGACAAATAGGGCTGGCAAGGTAGCCCGGTGGTCTAAAGTGCCTGCTTAGGCAAGTGAAGGCAGCTGCAGGGTTCAAAGGTTCAATTCCTGGCACCACATGCCATGCCAGCCCCACCCTCAGGGTGGGCTGAACTGCCCCCCCAAAAAAGAAAAAAATATATATATATAAAGATTGGACAAATAATTCATTATTAGTGCTTGCTCTCAAGAAACCTTAAATTTTTCTATTTTTTGTCTTTACTTTTTAAAAAAATATATTTTTTTTTTGTTTTGAGGAGTAAAAACAAGCAAAGGCAGAAATCATTTCTTTTTTTTTTTTTTTTTTATTGAAGAACAAGTAGCAATGAGACAGTTCCAAATCAAATCACTAGCACAGATTCAACAGTTTATGCATTGCACATTGTTTCATATTGGCCTTCTGTTGCACAAGGTGCATACATGATGTTCCAGGCAGGTGCCTCTAATCAATGAATTAAGAGAGTTTAGCTGCATACTTATCTTTTTTTTCCAAAGCTGAAAGATAGTACAGTTTCAATAACTAACACTTTTCACACTGTTACCTCCCAGGGGTTATCCATAGCACAAGAAGCACATAGGATATCCTGTCCAAACACCACTAGTGTACATATTTCTTCTCATAGAACTAAACCAAAGCACTGCATACCTATCCTAACCAAACCTATCCATACCCTTCTACAAACACAGAATGGTTCTTCCTCTGTATCCCCCTTTTCTTTTGGTCCTGTCAAAGATAGGTGTTCCATTCTCATTCAATTATTATAGGTGCTTGAATTCAGTGAAACAGTCCAACACAGTCCAGCAGTCCACAATAATAGTGGATATCTGAAGAAGTTGTTGACTAGAGCCATCCACAGCTCAGCCCACTATTATGGCCTTGTATATAGCTCATTTTTATACTTTTCTGCTGGATGGTTAAGATCGAGCTAAAGCAAGACCTATAGAACAAAAAGTGTAGCTTTTGTATCTGATGAGGTCAGTGAAGTCCCCTCAGGGTTTATCCTGTAACCCTGTACCTCACTCTGTAGATCCTTTGTCTGTGTCATCCATGTGGATGAGTCACGGCCATTGCTTGACCAGTTTGCTCTCTGTGAGAGCCTGAGAGAAAGTTCTCTCTGCATGTGACTCTCCCCAGGCACACTATAGATCATCGATCTCTCTCCTCTGTGGCTCTCAATCTTCTTGGTCAGAAAATTTGGGGGCACAACTGAGTTCTCTGAGTCTCAGAACGTCTCTCTGGCTTGGAGGTCTTGGGGACGGGGCTCTGGATGGCGCTGGCCGCGGACGCGCACCAGGAGGCCAACAGTTCCCCCACACTCCCCAGGCCGGGCGGGCGTGGATCGGGTGCCGTGACCGTCACAGCGCTTCTCACTCGTTTGGCGGGCATGGGTGCTGAGTGGAATCATTTCTATAGTACGTCTCTCCTTTTATTCACACAAGCCTTGCTCCCCTTTTTCCTATTCTCCTCTTGCTCTTCCCCTTCCTCCTGTCCTTCTCTGGTTCCCCTTCCAAGATGAACATTTTATTCCTGCTTCCTAGTGTCCATCATCCATTTTGTCCCTCATTTACCCTTTCAGTTTCTGAAGGAAGAGAAGCAATGTGACATTAAAACACGTGTTTCCTGTTTATTTCACTTCGAAGTACAATCTCAGGTGCAACCTTTTACCTCCAGATGCCGCAAGCTTATCCTTCTTTATGACAGAGTAGTACTCCATTGTATATAAACCAACTTTTCAACTATTCATCTGTTGAGGGGGATCTACACTGTTCTCAAGATTTAGCTGTTACACATCGTGCCGCTATAAACATGTGTGTGTATATACCTAGGTCAAATGGAATCTCTAGTTTTAGTTTTTCATACATTTATTTGTCATTTGTATTCCTTTATCTGAGTAGTGCTTATTAATTTTAGATGTCAATTTTTGGATCTTTAGGAGGTATGATTTTCTTTTGAATTCTTATATACTCTAGATATTAGTCCTTTGTTGGAGGAATATCCTGTAAAAGTTTTTCCTCTTCTTGGCTTGTCTCTTTCCTCTGTTGGTGGCTTCTTTTTCAGTACAAAATTTTTTTAATATATGATATCTCAGTTCCTGATTACTTGTAATATTTCTTGTGTGGTTGGAGTTTTATTCATAAATCTTTGCCTACACCCATGTCTTCAAGTGTTTTATTTATTTTATCTCCCAGAAGATTTAGTGTTTTTTATACTAAATAGATCTTTGATGATCCATTTCAATTTTAGTTTAGTGCACGGTGAGAAATGCGGATTTAGGTTTAATTTTCAGTGTGTGGAAAGACAATTTTCCTAGCCCTGCTTATTACAGAGGCTGTCTTTCTCCTAGTGAAAGTGTCTGGTACCTTTGTCAAAGATAAGGTGGCTGAGTGTGTTTGGAGTTGTTTCTTTATCTTCTATTCTATTCTTGTTTTCTGTGCTGATGTTTGTGAATTGCTTGTGGTAAGTGGATTTATTACCGATATTGAGACGTCCTTAAGAAATGACTGCTTTTCAGAGATACTGCCTAGGTGCAGCTGACTGTTGGTTTTTGAGTCTGTCTCAAGATCTTGTCTTTTCAGTTTACTTGGGTGAGAGACAGCTGTCTATCTGGGTTAGCACCCAGGTTTTGGTACTGGAGTACGGTATTGTATATGATCCCCAAACAATCTTGCTCTTGATATAAATAGCACATCTGATCACAACCCTGTCTCTTTAGCTAAGGTCGTACAAGCGGTAGTAGCTATAGGATTGAGCACAGTCTAAAAAAATGACAAACTAGAAACATTTAATTTGGCACCTTTAATTATATGTACAAATTTATAGTTACACAACAATATCTAAAACAAATCAGAATAGTATACCTGAGGGTCTTATTCTCAGAAGAAGAAATTTAAAAGGGAAATTAGGAAAAATACCAAAATAAAAGAAGAGAATGGTCAGAAGCGGGGCCGAAGAACAGCGTAATATTATATAAGGTTTGGGAAGCTGTTGAAGAAGACAGGAGGGAAAGAAAACAAAAACTAAATGAAACAAAAACCAAAAACAACACTTACACTTATAGAAAAACAAGAAACAACTTAGAAAGAAAAGCAAGGAAAAAATTTTAAGATTTACTGAAAAAAGAGTTAATGCTTAATTTTTTGATCAATCTTCCAAGTCTAGATCTGGGAATCTCAGCAACAAATTTGACTGTAACAATGTATAGTATAACAATCATTGTTAATTATCCATTCTTGCTCTGAAACTCTGGGCCATTTATATTGTTTCATGTTTCTTTGTTTCTGTCTTCATTCTTATTTGTTTCTGATTTTTATTCCTCTTTAAAGGGGCCAGGCAGATGGCTCAGTGAAATAAGTGCTTCCCTGGCAAGTGCAAGGGCCTGAGTTCAATCCCCAGTTCCATCAAAAAAAAAAAAAAAAAAAAAAAAAAAAAAAAAAAAAAAAAAAAAAAAAAAAAAAAAAAAAAAAAAAAAAAAAAAAAAAAAAAAAAAAAGAGCAAATATTCCTCTTTAAAATAAAAAAATGAATCCATCAAAAAAAAAAAAAAAATCCAAGGCAAAATAGGAAAAAGAGAGCTATGGGCCTTTGATTTCAAGCCTGTGGTTACCTTTTCGGTCTGCAGTTTGGTGGTTGTGTCCAGTCCAGTGTGACATGGTGGGGTGCCTGCTAAATAACCTTAGACAGGCTGCAGTAGAGCAGGGTGCCAATTCTGATACTTTTAGCTCTGCAGAGGTTCATACTGATCATGGCTTCTGGTTGTGGGGTGGAAATTTCAGTGGTTCAGGCCACAGTACCCTGGGTGCTTCTTGATCCCTGGCCCCGGGCGACTCCCACAGTTGCTCTTTACCCAGTCACTGACCAACCTGTGGCTTTGCTGAGTCCTGGGTTCAGCTGACCCCTCCCTAAAATGGCATATGGCAATAGTGGAAGATGCTTGGTCTCAAGTCATTTACCAACGGTTGTAGCTCTCTGCATTCCCTGATCTGTTCCACTGCTGCATGTCTCCCTGGAGGCGCCTGCAGTCACCTACTTTCACTGTGTCCCTGTAGATTCAAGCCTCCTCTGTCACCCTGTGAGTCAGGAGTCATGCGGAAAGTGCAGTTTTCCTCTTCTTCTTCCTTCTTTGTTGAGGTCTGCCTCTTCATCTTCCCTGTGGGCTCTAATTCTACTTTCAGATCCTTCCTGTGTCCCAGGGAACTATTTCTCTCCTTGTTTTCTTCCCCCACATTTTATGTTCCTGTGTATTGATTTTGAATTTAGGAGAGGCTGATTTGCTGCTTCTACAGCTCCACTTTCACTGAAGTCCAGATTTAACTCTTATTTCCAAATTCCTCACAAATTCCTTTCTAAACATGAAATAGTGGAGGAAAGTGAAATTAATGATTAATTCTATAACTAATGCAAGACTATTATATTTAGTTTATCCCTGGGAGCCACATTTGAGGGAGGGAGGATGTGGAAGCCCATCCCATTGGGGGCCGCCTCCTCCCTTACCTGGGCGTCCCGCGGAAGAAGACACTCAGACACTCAGCAATGGGCTCAGCAAGCCTTTATCGAGTGGGATGCAAGCCTCTACATGTGTCCGCTACCCGCGGCTCCTACTGTGCAAGCATTTATCGGGTGTGATGCAAGCCTCTACATGTGTCCGCTACCCGCAGCTCCTACCGTGCAAGCATTTATCGGGTGTGATGCAAGCCTCTACATGTGTCCGCTACCCGCGGCTCCTATCGTGCAAGCATGGTGAATCTCGCGATACAGCAAGCTATATAGATTTCACAAACCAATCACAACAGGAGGGGCCCAGGCACAGCAACAAAAACCCGGAAGCCGGAGGTGGGCGCTATCTTAGCAGACACGATGGGCGGGGGAGCCAAAAGCGGCCGGCATCTCAGAGCGGCTCCCGACATCTCCCTCCTTTTGTTTTAATAAAAAGGGCAGCAATATCTACCGAGTGATCACAGCGGCTGGCGCCCTTTTAATAAGCCCACTAGGACCTCTCCCGGCACTGGGTTGGCCACCCCCAGTCCCGGTTTTGATCCTTTGAGGCCTCATCCTTTTGTTGGGCCAGGATGAAATGGATG
>PVKA01032448.1:0-25309 GCA_004027165.1 Ctenomys sociabilis
AAGCACAGAAAAACATTTCAAGCAAAACAAAGGAGGAATGTAACTGACTTGGAACCATGTTTGAAATTTCTATATTTCTGCCTAAAAACAGTTCAGAAATGGTACTTCAAAAAATAGTTATGTCTCCAAAGTTTCTAAAAGTATAAACTACAGAAATTAGTATAATAATTTATTTATTCAAATAAACTTCTTTTCTTCTTGTGAAATATCCAGATAATTAGGGTAATTTAAAAGAACTTTTTTAATTACCTGGGAAATTGCCTTAATCTTCCACCTCAACCTCCTATCTCACTTCCAGATTAAATAGCTTTAAAATATATATATATAACTATTTCCTCCCATTTCTCCTTTGGGTCATTGTAAGTCTCCTGTGGAGTAATAAGATTAAAGGTATCTAGAATGTGCAAAGAGATCCCAACTTTTAAATAAATCTGATTTCCAGGTGATTTCCCATTTTAATCAGGTAATTACCATATCAAACCTCCAAATTCTCTCTCCCCAAGCCATGGAACAATGCAGTCCTGAACAGACCCTGTGGTAACTTCTATATGCCTTCCTTACATTATTTTGAATTAAGGTAAAGTTTCCATAAACACGATCAGCAAGAGTAGTAGTAAAAAATACTTTTTGTTTTTATCCATTTTAAGTTCAAATGCCTCAATTTTGAAGATGCTTTAAAGATTTGCTCTCAACATTTACTTTCTGTTCACTGAAAGAGACAAGCCATAATTTTTAAGCCACAGGCACATCTGTAACTATAAGCCTCACAATTATTCAGAAAATAGTATTTGAAGAGTAACAAAAATCATAGTTTACCCAACCTGCATATAAAACCGTTCGAATATACTACATTTATCATATTAAAAATGCATCATTAAAATTTTAAAGCAGGCACAGTTGCTCAATAAGCTAATGGTATAGTCTGAAGACTCCACTCAAGATTGTATTGTTGAATTCCCAGTTGGATAAAGGAGAGAGAAAAACAGAGGGAGGAAATGAGAGTGACCTTGCGCCAAGGTGGAAGGGCCTGGGATCCCGCGCTGTTGGCTGGGGTTGAGCTCCACTCTGAGGATCTTTACTGCACTGCATTCTGACGGCTGAGAAGGCAGAGGTCCGTCTGCAGAGGAAAGCCTGAAATAGCTTCCCTCCCTCAGTCAGGATCTCCGTGTCCACACACGCGTGAGTGGACCATGCACCCACTCATGGGGTGAGTTTATAGGCGGTTTGCCTGCGTGTACCAGTGACTCCATGACTGTCAGAGAGAACAGTGAAGAACACAGACGGCATAAAGAAACTTGACAAAAACCAAAGGAAACTAGCGGAAGAAAATGTAACTTTCATAGCAGTCATGTCAATTTATAAACTAGGAAGTATCACCTTTATTACTGGTAGGTATATTCACCTCACATCATCTTAGGAAGAGCTAGACAAGAGCCCTGAAATCCTTTAATTAGTTTTCTCTGGCAAATATTAACTCAGCACAATCCTATTCTTTCAAAAAATATGTTTAGAATTTTAAATTGAAATATCTAAATCTGTACACTTGTTCCCTGATTATAGAAATCTGACATGTATAATAGTTCAGTTAAAAATAAATTTAATGGCAACTTACTTGATTATTTTCTATAAATGTTTCAAATAAGTTTTATTTAACTGAAGTTACTACAGCTAATACGTCTTCTCACAGGTAACAAGAAAAATACAATTTACACCTAAAATATTATTGAGAGGACATTCCCACAGAGAATATTTTTTTTTAAAAAAAAAGAGAGAGATAAAAGAAAAATAGTCAGTGAATGCCTTCTCACTCCTAGGGACATTTTTTTTAAGGTGGTGATTGTGACATGAAATATCTGTCTTGATATATCTATATTAGCCTTTCAGAGATAACATTTTCCTTTACAGATACTTTAAATATTATATTTGGAAAGTATATTGTTGCTCCCTCTCTAATATAAACCACAATATAGAAATAATTCAATCTGTAAACTAAAAGTAAACCTACTTACATGTTTCATTTGTAGTAAAAATACCTCTTTCATTCTCAACAAGTATTTTGAATTATTAAAAATAAAGAAATAACAGCAAAATATCTGTCAGTTTACTGGGTTGTCCAAACAATCAGAAGCAGTAGTTTTTACCTGAGTCATTACATGTTAGGCTGTAGAACACTAAGGTTGTCTTTTGAGGAAAATAAAAATATTTAAAAATCTAAATCATATAAATCTAAACATTCAAAACCTAAATATTTTTTTAAAGTAAACCCTCAAATTTTCCAGGAAACAATTTCTTTGATTTGTGTTTTAGGTTTTAGTGACTTTTAGGAACTATTTCTCTTTTATCCAGTTCCTTGATCTTTTCATGTCCTTCTCTCTTTCAGAGTGCACCGTAAGCAATTATTTACTTGTGTTTGTAAGCTAATCTAATATCCTGCTGTGATATAATTTACAGTTCTCATGAAATACCTATCTGTGTGTACACTTTTCAGTGTAATAGATTCAGGAGATACACAGCTTGAATGATAACTTTCAATAGATTCATTTTATAATAAAAAAGCAGTGTTCCTTGCTTCCTAACACTGATGACTGCCCCATTCTCTTCTATCCACTTTGTAGCCTCTTCCATAAATCCCAAATAGCAAAATGCTACTTTGTTTACTCTGAAAAAATCCTGCACGTTCATGAGATTTGCATAGCTTCCTAAAAGGAGCAAAAGTCCTGCTGCATGAGAAAAGTTGATTTTGTTCCAATGAAACAGCTTAGTTATTTATTGTACTATGGTCAATAATTGGTGACCACTAGTCTTACCACTTGGGGCAGGTTATACCAGTAAGATAAAGAAGAGATCTGCACTGTAGAAGAAAGACAGTCGCTTAGCAGACAAAGACTCCATCCATTTTCTTTGTTTGTTTGATAAACTATCAAAACCTGGAAATTCTCAGTTGGGGTTCTGAAGAAAATTTCATAGACATTTTACAGAGGCATAGACAAAGTTTAAAAATACCAACACAACAATAACGGATTTCCTAGATATCCAACGTTAGAAAGAGTGCAGATTTGGTAAGTTATTAATTACCAGTTGGTTTTAGGAGTCATGAGGAAAATATGCCAGTCTAGATGGATCCATGGCCATAAGGGTGCTGGCAGGAAATGCCTCCAAGTAACTGTGGTCCTGGAGATTCCTGCTCTAGCAGCAGGCAGGTGGGAAGCAGCAAGGGAGTCCATATCTGAGGTCACCCCCTCCTGCCTGTGCCTTCCCTTAGCTGGACCTAATGGGCAGCCAGAGGAGCCCACATATGTGGTCCACAGTCAGCCTCCCAGGGAACAGGGCAAAGGAAAAAGAGGCAGAGGATGAGGAAGGGAGCTTGCATCTGAGAGTAGCCAGCACAGTACTGAAAATCAAACATGGACAATAAAAAGGGCTCGCAAACTAGCACAGTAGTTGAAATATCTGGATATTTATTTGCTTATAAATATAAGCAAATAATGTCAGTACTGCAGCAAAGTGCTATATCAGAAGAAATTTATGAGTAATGAAATAGAGCAGGTGGAGTTTTGATTCCATTGATTGAATCCATGTAGACTCAACAGGAAATCAGAGCAAACAACAGAACTAAGAGCAAACAAAGCTTAGTTTCCCTTAAAAAAATGAAGAAACCACAGCACCATAGCATGGCAGTGACCTAAGAACTGGTCAACTGAATAGTGGGTAACTGGGCTACTCTCCCCTTATTCTGACCTAAAAGCACTCTGAAGGCTGAGGCAGAAGGGTTGCAAGTTTGAAATCAGCCTCTGTGAAACTCTGACTCAAAATGAAGACAGGCAGACAGACAGACAGACAGACAGACAGATGAGAATGAGAAAATGACTTTTTCTTTCTGGTTCTGTGCAAGGTATTCACCATGCCCAAAGTCTAATGAAAGAAATCAGCAGACCAAAAAAGTGGGATAGAAATAAATGACCATTTTGTATCTGTATACTCAAAATAGGATGGATATACAGCTCCATTCTCTTAATTCAATGAATAGAAAGGTTTGTTCTAATAGTGTTTGAGACAGCATATCAAGTTTGCATCTTGTACAATGAATAACCACTATGACAACAATATGTGATGTATTAATTATTGAAAATGTGTTAGTAATCACTTGTGAAACTGTCTCATTGCTATTTGTTTCTCAATAAAATTATTCTTAAAAAAGAATGCAGAAGATTGCTTGAGAGCACTTAATAACACCACTGAATTCACTGTCCAGATATTAGAGATGCTGTCTGTCAGGAAATGACAATAAAATCAGACCCAAGGGATCACTAGAAATTATTCAGTTGAAGAAAATAGGGAAACAGTTTCATGAAGAAATATTTGCAAAGGTATGAAGTGAAAGGACACCCAGTATGCTAGAACATGAAAGAGGCTCCCTGCAAAGAAACACAGGACATGTACAGAAAATGTGTGTATTTTTAAACCACTTAATGTGTATCTGACATCACAGATTTGTCATGCTTCATTTTTAAAACAGTAGAGCGAAAGATCACAACTTCCTGTCTCAGAGTTGAATCAGAGATTGAAAGAGCAGTAAGTCCTGGGAATGGTGTGCTCAGTTCTGAATGCTGGAAAGATCCCTCCGACAGTGCGAGAGGGAGTGGAGCAGAGGAGCATACGGCTGGATGCTGGGAAGCCAATTAGGAGATAATTGCATTAGGAGCAAATGATATTGGATGAAGACTTAAGTAAGGCACTGTGGTTTACTAATACTGAGAGGAAAAAAACGAGTTGACATCACAGATCTGAAACCATAGGACATGGCTGTAGAAGAGCAGGATGCAAAAAATGAAAGAACAGAGACAGAATCAGTCCCTGGCTTGCTTAACTTACATAAGAGCAGCATAAGACAAGATATAAAATAAAAAAGACAATTTGTAGGGAAAGAAAACTGTCTTTTCTTTACCTATCAAGAGGCCTTTGTGGACCATGAGGTGTGAAATGTTCTAAGAACAGGAAGGCAGAATCGCCCAAATAGCTCAGCAGATTAAAGCACCTGCAAGCAGGCACAGGGCCTGGGATTTGAACCCCAGGCCTGCTGTGCTGGCCCAGCTCCTGGGGCACACTGAGACAGCAATTGAGACTGGGCATGGTGGCTCACCTGTGATGCCAGCTCTCGGGAGGCTGTAAACATGCGGATCACTATGCGTCTGATCTAGTAGTGAGACCCTGAATACCCTGTAGATCCTTCCCTAAAACACAGAAAAAAAAAAAAAAAAAGAAGAAGAAGAAGAGGATAAATGTACGAATAAATAGGACTAGGACTGGAATAAACCATAGCCAGGGGAATTGCTGGTATGGGTGGTACATCTGTGAGCGGAGAAGGAACGAATCCCTAAAGGCAATGTAGTGCTCCAGTCAGAAGAACCAGGGTAGAAGCCCAGAGAATCCTAGCATTGAAGGAGACAAGTACAAGAACACAAAAACCAAGAGAGGAAAAGTCACAAAGACAGAAGAGGCAGGAGAAAATTTTTTACTGCTATTAAGAACAGAATTTTAGGCCCAGGGAGATAGCTCAGCGGCGTGAGCACCTTCCTGGCCAGTGCAAGGCCCTGAGTTTGATCCCCAGTACCAGGGAAAAAAAGAACAGAATGTCATATGTGGATAGAAAAATATCATCAAATTTCATCAATGCATTCAGAAAAGAGGCTTCAAGAGTGACAATTTGGAAAAATATTGATAAGAGCTATTGAACTATTTAGTAGCATAAGATATCCTGCCACAGGCTAAAAAATGAATAGGGGAAAATTTCCCCATTCTCTTCCTCTATATCAGATAAAATAAAATAGATATAATGCCAAGAAAACTGCCTAGAGCGAAAACAAGAAATTCCTGTAACTTCAGCCTACAAATTTAGAAAAATAGTTTCAGATGCAATAAACTTTAACGGAAATCAATAGAGCCGGTCCCATTTGATTTTGTACGCATAGCATGATTTCTCTGGCATAAAGATGAGTCCCACAGTCATGGACAAGCCTCAGGGGGTTGTGTGAATCTGTCTCTGCAGCTTAGATCAGCCAGGGTGGCCAGGCCGAAGGAAACTTGCAGGTACCTAAGACAACAGAGTGTGATAGGGCAGAAGGGGACGTGTAGGTCAGAATGAGGGTTGCCAGTGCGGATCACCTTTGGCTGAATATGGTGATCAACCAATTCCCGTGTCCTAAACCGGGAATGGCAGCCCTTTCAGAGCTATAACAGCTGGGGGCAGCGCCTGTGCCATTCACTACCGCCGTCCTAGACCACGCAGGGTTGGGGTTCCCAGTGTAAAGAACACAGCAGATTTGGAGGCAAGGAATTCAAAGATGAATTTCCTCACTTGCTACCTCCTCAGTTCCTCGAGCTAATTTCTCTACTCCCTTTATTCAAAATTCTGCAAAGCATCTACCTTTGAAAAGTTTCCTTTGCTCACACAAAATATGAACAATCATCATGAAAAAATCAGAATGTGATTAAACAAAAAGAAATCACTACATGCACACACACAGACACACACACACACACACACCATACCCAGATAAATCATTACATATAAGTCAACAAAATAAGCCAGAGTACAAAAAAGCATTTCAATTAGACCAGTTTTCTTTACAAAAAAGAAGTCACTTAGGTAACAGAGGTTTAATACATAGATTTTCAACTAGATATTTTATGTTCATCCTAAGTTTAGTAGTTAAAAAAAAAAAAAAAAAAAAAAAAAAAGGCCATTCTGGGCCAGGGAGATGGCTCAGTGGAATAAGCACTTCCCTGGAAAGTGCAAGGGCCTGAGTTCAATCCCTGGTTCCAACAAAAGAAAAAAAAAAAAAAAAGGCCTAAGTTTAGTAGTTATTGGCTCCATGATCTGGACTATTGCTTATCATGCCTATGTTTTGGTTTCTCCATTGGTAAAGTGAGGGAAAAAAAGTAGGTTTATAACAATGAATAAGCAATTCCATTGAAATAAAGTGGGGAAGTACCTGGCACATACAAAGCACAGTGTAAACGTAAGCTCTTACTACTACCATTATCTGCTTTGAAGCAAAAGCACACAATAAAAATAAAAGCAAAATAAAAAGATTGTATGGCCATAGAAAGAGACTGTAAATGAGAGCAATGAATTTAAGAGAGAAATAGCAAAAACAAAACAAAGCTCAACGAATCCTTGCAGGACATGGGTTCTAGTATGCCAAAAGTGTCACTATTGAACACGCATGAGCTTGATGCTTTCTGGCACTAGAATAATTTAAAATTTCAAATAACTAAATGTTTTGAACTTGGTAAATACAAAAATGTTGAAGATGTTTTCATGTCATGTGTGTGCAATCAGAAAAAGCACATGCTTTGGGTCCTTACATTTCTTCTAAGTATTCTTTTAAGTGCACACTTTGAGGCTTTCCTCTGCAATGTTAATAAGCTCCTTTCCTCGACCTCCATCAGTTAAATGAAGGAAAAGGAGAGCCAAGTCATAATCAATCAGCGAGGACTCTAAATCATCATATTTTTAGGTCAAAGCTTTCTCTTTTTCATCAATGGCAGCTTATTAATATATTTAATTTTAACTTTAGCTTTTCAATATAGATTTAAGAAATAAATTAAATTCATAGTTCCCATCTTAACACCAATATTTCTGATGAGAAAGGAAGAACGCATTTCCTAGATAAAGAAGACACCTATTGTCTGAAGGAGCATCACCAGTTCTGGTTATTACCTCCCTTGAATAAAATTTATTATTCTTAAAACATCTTATAAAAGAATGTCATTCATTTTTATTGACATACTGTTTTAAATTTTACTTGAAAATATCATCTTGCTAATTAGTAAAATAAGATGTTAAGAATAAGTCAAATGTTTGTTACTGCCTAATCTCTATCTCATTTTAATTTTTAAAACATTGTATTATTTGTAATTTTTGACAACATTGTATATTGTATATTTTAGATTCATGTTTGAGTTTTTGAAGACTATTAACTAGATTTCATTGTAAAAATGTGATATTCTCTATTAAGGATTCTTACCAAAAAAAAAAATGTGAATAATGGAAAATCATATGTAACAAAAAAATCTTACTTTTAGAAATTGCTAATGACTTTTATTCTACAATGATGTGACATTCTTCAGTTCTGTGTGTGTGTGTGTGTGTGTGTGCGTGTGTGTGTGTATGTGTGTGTGTGTACTTGTATATCCACTTGAAATTTAAAAACAACTAACATCCACATGGTATTTTCATGAAAAAATATCTTTTTAAAATGCTGGATAATTTTTACTACCTGAAAGTTCCCTGTATGTTTATAAATAACACAAAGTTTCATATAAATTAAGTTAAATGTTATTTGATTTTCAATGTAACTAAGAAAAATACCACACCAAAAAACATAAATACATTGAACACAAACAGAACAAGAAAACTTATGGAGGACAAATAGTGTTTAGGAGGGTTCGAGTATTTGGAACTGAAGTAAAGAGTAGTTACATGTCTAAATAAGGTCAGAATCAAGACAGGCTTTCTAGAGGAAGGGAGCGTATCAGAGCTGTGTTTGAACACGAAACGTCCCTGAAGTCCCCTCAGCTTCCTAGCTAATCCTGGAATCAGCAGGATTGGGTAAGATCACCCAGAAAGAGACTGAATTTAGTGCCAAGTGGGAAGTCTAAGAAAGGAAAGGCCCATGAAACTATGTGGGGAAGAGATATTAAAAACTTAGGCACAGACAATAAGGAAAGTAAAGATATAAGCAATGAGGCAGGACATGCAGCAGGACAAAACAGCATGTTGATGGAAAAGTTCTGCAGCAGAAAGGGGAAAACAGGTTGTTTGAAAAGGAGCAAACAGTCAACCCATTCACAACACAGAAAATGTAAGCACAGAGATTTCTCCACAATTGGATAATGAAGGATTCCCTGGTAATTTTTGTCAGAGGAAAGGACAGTCCGTGGAATTGGAAGCAAGTGGTTCTCTATGGTGATTTTTGCTGACTGGCAGTGGGGAGGGTAGAGGCAACTATCACCGTGCTGACTACTTGCTCTAGAACTTTGGCTGGGAATGGAAGAGGTCAAGTAGGATGAGGACAGGTCATACATCCTGGGAGCAAGCATAGAATCGCAGCAATGGGAATGAAACCTATTTCTAGCCATTCTCCAAGATTTTAGGGAGTCTCTGAATGTACGCCATTTGCAATCAAAGCTCTGGTTCTTTCTCAGTCATCATGGAGCTCACTCTTGCCCCCAGCACTCCTGTGTCCTTGAAGTTCCCCAGCTTTGTAGCCCAACTTTCCTTCTTGCCTGTACTTCTTTTGCCATTTCACTGTGATATCAACTTCTCGTATTCAAAAGAACATGAATTATATAAGACCTCAGGTCACTGACTCTCCTCTCTCCTCCCTCTATCTGTATGCTGTTTCTTCCATCTCTCTGAATTTCTACTCTAACAGTATCCATCAGAAGTGCATTCTCTTGTCTCTATTGAACAGGCAGAACAGTGAGAGCTTTCTTCCTCATTGCAGCATTATCTCATTTTTACCATCTTCTCAGGGCTTGGGTAGACTAGGGTAAAGTAAATAAAGGCCACACCATATTCTAATAGCACCCCATCCTCTAATCAGTGTCAGTAGAAGGGAGTAGATTGAACAATCAAGTTAGACAAAGGTGTAGACTAAGAAGATTGAAAATGACTGAAGATAGGTGAATTGAGACCATCTATGCATGTTTGTGTTTTGTTAAGTAAATGTCTATTGTTTTGAGAGAAAAATAAGGGATTCCTGTAGGAAATTTCCTATAACATCTAACACAGTGAACTGGGCAGGCATTCAATGACTGTATGAAGACTAATTTATCTCAAGAAATCCTAATGTGATATTGACTGGGCAACAAAATGAAAGTACAATGATTAAATATTCATCTAATACAGACATAGCAAGTGAACCAAGGTTTACAATTCCCAAACACTTCATAAGAATTTCAGAACCATAATAAATGGAATTCAACCTATTGAAGATAATTTTTAAAAAGGATTTCAAAATCATTACTTGATAGGCTAAGACAATACTAGTTTACCATCGTTAAAATCCCAAATCAAATATTATGTTTTTAAAACAAACATAAAATTAATTAAATGTTAATTCTTTTCAAAAGATGTTGCTATTTTGTATCAAAAATTATTATACATAATGTGATTAATTGACTTACTTTTCATCTTTAAAAAATTAACAATGAATTAGGTTTCTTTCCAGAGGAAGGCCCTTTTTTTTCTGTTTATTTTTTAGGAAGGCCCTTTCATATGAAGTAGTTCACAGAACATACTTCATGTTATTCTTTTTGAATGAAAAAGTGAATAATCTTTATATTTTCTCCCTACTGTTTTGCATACTCTTGTAAAAATCTTAACCTAACTCATTTATTCTTTGCTGATAGTTTATTATGATGAAGTTTAATTGTTAAATTTATATCTGCAAAGAAAGTAAATCAAATGTAAACTCCATGTCATGTGCAACTGTATGACAGATTTATATAATTAATATATTTCTCAAGGAAATGTAATGGTTCACACTATAACTTATTTTCAGCACGCATAAAATTTGCACTGTAAACCATGATATTCTGTATGTCACCATGCACAAGAACATGTTTGCAGTTCCACCAAGTATTTATCATCCACCAAGTATCCAAAAATAACTTTATAAAATACAGAAGGCTTTGAAATGTCCTCAAATGGGAGTTATTTATTTTAGTCTGCAGAACTATACTAAATCCTAATATATATAAAAAACAACTGGGAACCTAGAATTTCTGACATTCTTCACAGTTAAATATTGTGTATGGGATTCAAATTCTGTGTGCATCCTTACATCCTCTAATTGGAGAGTGTCCTGACCATTCTACTCCTATATCATATAGAATCCGATATTCACAAAATTATATTAGGCTTCACCTATTTTCCCCTGCTATACAATATGTAGGGATCATATTGATTTTGGAATTAGAGCTGGCAATTCCTTCATTTTATTTTATACTTATTGAGAACAAATAACTGCATGTTCTGTAAGAATTAAGATGCTGTAACTTGTTATAAGACTTTTAGTTAAAAATCAAGGTTTATTGTCATGTAATATTAAAATGGTGCTCTAAAACTTCATAATTATCCAGTTAAAGACTAGGTTACTTTCAGAGTAGATAACCATGTCAATGATAATTTTTAATTTTCTTATTATTAATGTGGCTTTGAATTTAGAAGAATTAATAATAAACTAAATAATTATCCTGTTTGAGTACAGAGCTTTGCTTTCTAACTGTCCTACATAAACTCTTTAGACATAAAATAGTCAAAGTTTTGTAGAACAAATGAATTAATTGAAAAATTAAGTGGGCCACATTTCTATTTTAAAAAAACAACCTACATTTTAATGAGTCTGAGAAAACTGTTAAAAATACATAATCAGGTAGAATGTATGAATAAAATTGGCTCCCCACATTCCCATGTTTGGAAGTATGCATATTTTTAATTTTTATTTTCATTTTTTTAACAGGGTCTTGCTATGCAGTTCAGGCTGGCCTTGTGCTCACTTTTGTAGCCTGCAGGCCAGTCTGGAACTCGCAGCTGTCCTCCTGTCTCAACCAACTGAGTGCTCGAAGGATATGTATATTTTATGTAGGATGCTTAGGTAGTTCAAAAAGAAAAGGAATAGCAAGAAAAGTAACTAATTACTAATGAAACATAGAATTTTCTGTTGGTAGGCAATGCTCTTGACTGGCTAATGGTAAAGATAATTTTTGCATTAGCCTTAGCTTGAAAGATTCAATTTGCAATGATTTCACACTAAGAAATTCTTCAATTCCTCCAAATACTAAATCCATAACAAAAGTATAAGAAAGCACATTTTATAACCTAATTAGAAGGTTTACAATCATTCTTTATGGATTTCCTTGTTGATTTCTTCATCTTAGTTTAATGTTTGGGTCCTGTTTTAGAAGAACTAAGTGAGATGCTGTAGGTAGGATAAGTTTGCTTCACTGGAAAATACTTCTTTTTCCTTTTTAATAATTTTATTGAGAAACAAATAGCAAGGAGACATTTCAAAACTGATTAGTAGGACAGTTTCAATAATTAATACATTGCACATTGTTGTCTTAGTGGTTATTCATCATACAAGATGCAGACATGATATCCTGTCCATGAAAACTATTAGAGCAAATCTTTTCATTTATTGAATTATGAAAATGTAGCTGTATATCTATCCTAAGTACTTTAAATATACAGACACAAAATGGTTGTTCATTTGTATCCCTGTTTTTTGTTTAGTTTTGTCAGAGATGGGTATTCCATTGTCATTTAAATATTATTTGTGCATGAATTCAGCAAAATAATCCAATATAGTTCAGTACTCCATAATAGTAGTGGGTTTTCCATAAGACTAGCAATGTCAGAAGTTGTTGACTTGAGCCATTTACAGCCCAGCATATTAATATGGCTTTACTTTTTATACTTCATTTTTATACTTTTCTGCTTGATGGTTAAGGCCAAGATAAAGCAAGATCTATATAACAAAAAATGTAACTTCTGTATCTGACAAACTCAATCAAGTCCCCTCAGGATTTACCCTGAAACCCTGTACCATGATTTGTAGAGCCTTTGTCAGTGTCACCCATGTGGATGAGTCACAGCCATTGCTTGACCAATTTGCTCTCTGTGCGAGCCTGAGAGAATATTTTCTCTCCCTGTGACTCTCCTTAGGCATACTCTATATCACTGATCACTTTCTTCTGTAGTCCCATAATCTCCTTGATCAGAAAATTTGGGACACAACTGAGTTACATGGTGTTACAGTGTAGGTTCTCCTATGTCCTGAGTCTTCACTGATCTTGAAAGGCTAGGATCAAAATGTTGGCTGTCCTTGCAGCCCTTCTTTTTCTCAAATTTTTAGTCTGAAAACTTAGGTTGTGAACCCTCCAGAAGAGAAGCTAATTATTATTACCCTACATCATAGGCAGTTTAACTTAATCTCACTATCTGTCTGAATATCAAACATCTTAGACATGACATGGAACAGGTATTTGGAGAATACTTCTACAGACTTTTTTCTTTTAAAATTGAATCAGAGTGTCTTTCTTGTACTATTTAAGTAAATACATTACAGATCATTTTCAATAAATCTCATGATGCTGAGAATTAGAATGTTTTCTGCAGTTACAAAGATCAAGGTTGTGGTGTAGAAAGAACTGATGATTTTAGAAGTAAAGGAAAGAGAAAAAAATAAAAACAAGAAAGAAGGGACCAGGGAGATATCTCTGCAATATAAATTCCTGCCTGACAAGAGCAAGGTCCTGAGTGCAATCTCCAGTACCAAAAGGTAGGAAGGACTGAAGAGGAAAAGGAAAACAGGAGAAGGATGGAGGAGATGTTTCTTACCAATATAATCATATATTTTCCCTCACACATCTACTTGCAGTATCGTCTCTTCCTTCAGGTTTACTGTCCCATCTCTGTAGTTGTCCTCATAGAAGCACTTTCCTAACAATTTTCTCCATGCCCTATACATGTGTTGTCTACAATAGTTAAGTGCTCCACAAATACAAATGTAAAAAGAAAATCCTTACTCTTTTCACATATAGCACAAATGTTCATAAATATTACTGAGAGACTGAGTCAAGCTTCAAAGTAAGGACAGAGCCATTAAAATTAAGTTTGACCTAAATTGTGTTTGACATCACTCCTTGGGCCAATTAGTGTCACTGATTGTAATACCCATTTTTCTTGTTACGGAGAAGGAATACTGGATGTCCCTAATGCTTAAATGAGAGGTTTATTTGGCTCACAATTCCTCCCTCTGGCTCCAAGGCAGAAAGCATTGGGAAAGGACATGGCAGAGGAAAAGCTGCTCATGTTACACATCCAGAAGCAGGAATTGAAAGGGTAGATGAGGAGGGAGAAATGCCCTTCCCGTCGCATGGGGCTCCTGCAACCAATCCCTTTGCATTCCATTCCTGTGCACTGCAGGATCTACAACTTCTTTCAGGATTGTTGTTTGCAGGATTCTTGGGTTGTTCTGTTTTGTTTTGTTTTTTCTATTTTAGGGAACAGTCTACAGGGTGTTCAGGGTCTCACTACTATATCAGACTCATAGTGATTCTCCTGTTTACAGTTTTCCAAGAGCTGGGAATTCAGGCGCCCCCATGCCCAGTCTCAACTGTCATCTCAGTGTGCCCCCTGGGGTCAGGGGTGGCACGGCAGGCTCAGGGATTGAACCGCCACTCCTGCAACTGATCTTGTCCTAAATGTACTAGAAAGCCTATTTTGTTGGAGTACATTTATATATTAAACAAACCATTATTAAAGTTTAAATGTAGGGTGGGGAGATAGCTTAGAAGAATAAGCACCTGCCTGGCAAGCACAGGGTTCTCAGTTCAGTCCCCAGTACTGCAAAAAAACTAAAATAAAATAAAAAAACAAAATAAAATTTAAATGTACCCAAAATTATAATCCACATTAGAAAACAACAGAGGTTGTAATAGGTGCACAAAAAACTCTATGATTAACGTTTCCAAATGAAAGCAACAGAGATTTCTGAAAGGGAGTGGCATTTCTCAGAGAAAAGGACCAGATGGCAGAGGTCACACCTAGATCCCCAAATTCAGCCTCAGCCATGGGACCACATGCACAGTAGGACGGGGAGTCAAGCGCCTAGCTCGGTGGCTCCAAGTAGCTCAGGAGCACCTGAAGAGCAGACTAGGATTGCCTACCTTATTTCTGCAGCTCTCTAAGCTCATCAATGTCTTTTTAGTTTCTCAATCTGAGAAACTATCTGTATAGCATCACTCAACAACAATGTCTTGACTTCTTAATGAGTTATGGATTCTGACAAAAATAGCCCCTGTTCTGGATATCCTGGAACTAACATTCTCATGGGAAAATCCATGAGCAAGAGCAAAAAGTAACTGATCATATTAAGTGTGCAGTTTGTAAAAATAGTACATGCAAATGTATGCATGAATACATGCAAACATAAACAAGAATAAGTATCATGAATGAAACCTAAGCAGGATGAGAAAGTAGGGGAGACGAGGGGATCAGGGAAGCTCTTTTGGTGACCATGGCACACCACATTGAACATGTTGTTGCCATGCTAACTGTAGCTTTAAAGGCTATGACATTGAATTTACTCTCCTGTTTTCTTTTGTAAACCTGTCTCTTAAATTCATAAGTGGAAATAATCTCAACTTCCACTTCTCTTACTTCTGTTGACCTATAAAACGTTAGTCATTCTTCATTTATCCTTTTTTTCCTCTCTGCTATCTCTGAACAATATCATGTTATTTATTCACCTATCTTTTTTTAAAGTTTTTTATGTATTTAGTACAGGGTCAACACAGTCTCACTACGCAGATCGGACTCTCAGTGATCCTTCTGTTTGCAGCTTCCCAAGCGCTGGGATTACAGACACATACCACCATTCCCAATCTCAACCACCCTCTCAGCACACCCCGGGGGCGGGGCTGGCTCAGCAGGATGGGGATCAAACCCCAAGCTCCTGCTCTGCCTAAGCAAGCACTTTAATCCACTGAGCTATCTGGCTGGCTCTGCTTATTCACGTATCTTACCAATATTTTTAAAAAGCTACAATGTGCCTGGTACTTGTCTTGGCTCTGAATAAATAGTATTTGTTTTCATTGTATTTATAATACAGCAAATGTTGCAATAGTTAAATACAGTGGTCCCTTACCTATCACAGAAGTTATGTTCCAGGCACCACTGCAATAAGTGAAAATCAGCAAAGTAGAGACATTATATTTATTTTAGTTTTTATATGCTGTAAGGCTTTCTAAACCCTTCCCACAGTCTTATAAATCTTTCCCACACTTCTAAAACTATTTCTGAGGCCAGGGAGATGGTTCAATAGAATAAGCGCTTCCCTGGCCTGAGTTCAGTACCCAGTTCCAATAAATAAATAAATAAATAAATAAATAAATAAATAAATAAATAAATATTTTTAATGTTGTAAACCATTTTCTAAATTTGTAAACCTATGTAACTTTAACAAGTATATACTGTAGGGTTGTGCAAAATTCTGTGATATAGCAAAAACTGCAATAAATAATTTAGATTATTTTTTTGAAAACTTGCAAAACAGTGAGTTCACAAAAATTGAACCGCAAAATAGCGAGGGAGTACTGTAAATGATTACAGAGGGAAGAGATGTAGTAGCTAAAGAAATGAATAATTATTTACTTAAATATGTGATAATTGCTGAAAAAAAAACAAACACTGGATGTTCTGATCCTATATTAAAGAAACCTAAAGTCCAAGATGGCCAGAAGCCCTGTAGATTAGTCACCTGTGTGAAACGTGTGTGGCAGATGGCAGACATTTCTGGGTTAGTAACTTTCAAACTAAGGACAGAAATGCATGCCTCTGACTCCTACTTGCGTCATTTGCCTGACATATTTCAGGCAAAATAAGCACTTAACATTTTTTTTAAGAAAATACTGTTAATGATTAGAGATAGGGCAACATAAAGCTAGTGGGAAAGATAACAGAAGAACTGAGAAAAATAGAAATGACTATATAAAGTAAAATTTATATAGTATGACTTACTAGTGAGAATCTGCTGATTTCTTTGTTAGGAGCAAGTATTATTTAAAAGCAAGTACTGACTTTATGAGTAACTCGAGCTGTGTAGAACTAAACTAATTCTCAGATTCAAATTAAATTCTCATGGCTTATAAAAGAAATTATTTTTTCTTGCTATCTGAAATGAATGTATGTTAAAAAGAAATATGGGCTGGGTTTACTTATGTAGTACTTCCAATATAAAGTTGGGATTTATAGCCTACATTAATTATATAAGCTATAAAACAATGGTTCTGCTTGCTAGCTCTAAAATTCACTTTCTCTCCATGGTAGCAAGATGGTTCCTTCTTTTTGTGTCTATGTTTCATTAGACAGAGAAAGATGAATTTGAAGATCTTTATATTTTTCCAGTATGAAACCTGCTTACTATTTTATTCTATATAATGTAATTTAACTTCAAAATGCATTTTCTTATATTACTCCTGTTAATCCTAACCTCTAGGGGCCAATAGCATAGTCATTCATATCCTGTTTTATAGGTTGGTATTTTAGGGATTCAAGTAGGTGCCTTAATTTATCAATACTGCAGTTCTCTTCTAAAGGTGTCTTTGAGTTGTCTACTACCTGCCATTCTCAAAGTCTCATGCGTCCAAATACGGTCATTTAGGAGCTGGACCTCTCAGAAAGTATCTTCACACACTTTATACTTCTGTTGCTTCTGTAACTTACATGAAACTTTTTTCAAATACCTACCCAAGAATGTTATTCCTGGTTACCGAAAATCATTTGGAAATAATCCCTATAGTACAGAGAGATTAGAAAAGGGGTAACATTGCACTGAATTGATGGCTAAATATAAAGAAGATGAATGTAAATTGCCAGTAGCCAAAGGGTCTTAGAGAGAAGGGACAGACTCTATGAGGAGGATTTTAGATGGCCTTAGCACTCCCATGTATGTGAGTAACATGGTGTTGTACAGAAAAAAAAATTATAACATATGACCCTTAGAATTAAGCACGCACTAAAATTCCACTGCTTTTGTTCTGTAAATTGAATAAAAAGTTGTTATTGGTATGTAAGAACAATACCTAACAACTCCATATCATCTTCAAACAGCAAGTCACTGCAGCTCAGCCTGTGAGTGAGGGCTCCAGGCCAGCCACACCAGAGGGACATTTCCCAGCTATCCCAGGTCCCACCCTGCAACCCCAGACCCAGCACAGCTTGGCTGACCCAGCACAGCCTACATAGAGAATAAGAACATCTACTATCCTTTTGGGAGCCCAGTGGACCCACCAAAGCCCAGGCCTGCCCACCTAGAGAGCAACCTGCCTGAGAAATGAGGGTCAATTCCAATAACTTTCCAGATCCTTTCCCCAATGTCAGCCAAGATAGTGGGAATTTTCACTACTCGCTCTGCATCCCAGTTCAGTTTGTGCTCGACTCACCAGGGAACCAACAGAGGGGAACCACAAGAGCTTCAGCAAATAGGAACTGAACACAACAGCTAGATCCAGAACAGGCATAACTGGATAATCTCCAAGTTAATACATTGACACCTGAATCTCATCACGTGCTAAGGTTATAGCTGTACCAAAGCTCTACACAAAAGGTCAGAGGTCAGTGCTATACAAAATGACAAAGACAAGGAGAAAAATACAATCTCAGGCCTCAAGTCCACCAGTAACTGCAGAGGACACTAGCTCAGCTGAGATGAATGAGAAAGAAGCAAAGGAACAACAGCAGAAAGGTATAGAGGAATTCAGATGAGAATTAATTCCTGAAATAAAAAAAGAAATATCTGAATATATAGCATCTGATATAAAGAATCGAATCCAGAAACACTGCATGGAAAACCAGTGCTCACCCAGAACACATGCAGAGAGCACGATTCCAGCTGAAATGTATGAATTAACTGCATCTGAAGCACAGAAACAACAGCAGAGAGGTGATGAGGAACTCAAAGAAGAAATAATTTCTGAAATCAAAAATGAGTTCTTTGAAAAAAAAAGAATTCTTTGAACTCATAGCATCTGAAATACATAAACAAGTCCAGAAATATACAGAGCAAAACCAAATTAGAAGAAACTCTGCAGAAAAAGAATTAATAACTACCTCTAAAGAAGACATGGATAGAAACATTGAGGAGATCAAAAATATGATGGATTCCTGAATGAGCAATACAGAAAAGAAATAGAACACATGAAACACAGTCAAAGAGATATAGAAGAACTAAAAATATCAATCACCAGTCTACAAAACTGTCTGAGTGAAAGCAAAGACAGAGTTTCAGATCTTGAAGATGCTGGTGCAGCTAGTGAAAAGGTGAGAAAGGATCTCTTCAAAACAATGAGAATGCAGGAAAAAATAATCCATCATCTGCAAGATGATGCCAGGATGAACAATGTAAGATTAATTGATATCAATGAGAATGAAGGAGTCAATACAAATGACATAAAAAGAATTTGGGGAGAAGTAATCACAGAAAACTTCCAAAATATGAGGAAACAAGAAACACACTTAACTCAACAGAACATTCGTAGGCTCAAACTGAAAGGATGGAAAATAATACCACATGCCCCAGGATCTCAGAAAAAAGTAGGAGTAGCAATTATGTTCTCAGACAGTCTCAACGTCAAACCAAGAAGGATCAAGTGACACAAAGAAGGCCACTATGTATTGGTCAGGGGAAAATTCAAGAGCAAGAGGTAACATTCATAAATATCTATGCTCCAAACACAGGATCATCCAACTATGTAAAACAAATCTTAATGGACATGAATACCTACTATCTAAGACCACAATCTTAGCAGGAGTCCTTAACACCCCTTTATCTCAAAAAGAAAGATCAACTAGACAAAAAATTAGCAAGGAAGTAGAGGAACTGAACCAGAGCTTGGAGCCAATGGACCTGGTGGATATATACAGAGTGTTCCACCCAACCACAGCTGCATACACATGTTTCTCAGTTGCACATGGGACATTGTCCAAAATAAACCACACACTAGTCCAGAGGTCATGCTTATATATATGAAAGAAAAAGAAGTTATCCCATGGATATTATCTGAACACAGTACAGTGAAACTGCAACTAAACAACAAAAGAAACCAGAAAAACCTGCTAAATTCATGGAAATTAAATAATGCCCTACTCAACAATCAATGAGTCACAGAAGAAATTAAAGAAGAAATTCAACAATATCTACAATTCAAAGAAAATTCAAGCACAACTTACTGGAATTTATGGGATGTGATGAAAGCAGTTCTTAGAGGGAAAATCATAGCTATGAACTCACACATTAGGAAAACAGAACGGGAACAAATAAACACCCTAATGTTGGACCACTGACATCTAGAAAGAGAAGCGCAAACAAAACCCAAGCGCAAAGATGGGAAGAAATCATAATGATTAGAGCAAAAATTAATTCAATTGAGGTAAAGAAAACAGTTCAAAGAATCCACAAATCAAAAAGTTGGTTCTTTGAAAGACTAAAGGAACTTGATAAACCTCTAGCCAACCTCATCAAAAAGAGGAAAAAAAAAAATTCAAATACATACAATAAGGAAAGAAAAGGGTGAAATCACCACAGACCCAGCGGAAATTCAGAAGATTATCAATAGTTACTTTGAGAATCTTTACGTTCACAGAATAGAAGAAACAGAAGAAATGGATAGATTCCTCAAAAAGTACAAATTGCCAAAACCGAACCAAGAAGTTATAACAATGCCTAATAGGCCAATAAAAGCCAACAAAATACGAAACATAATAAAAAGCCTACCAACAAAAAAAGTCCAGGTACTCATGGATTCACAGCTGAAATCTACAAGAAATTTATAGAAGATATAATCCCTACACTCCTCAAACTCTTCAATGAAATTGAAAAGGAAGTAGTCCTCGCAAAATCATTTCTGGAGGCAAGTATTATCCTGATTCCAAAACCAGGGAAAGACACAACCAAAAAGCAGAACTACAGGCCAATCTCCCTCATGAACATAGACACAAAAATACTCAACAAAATCCTAGCAAATAGAATACAGCAAATTATCAAGAAGATTATACACCGCCCCTTGGCTCTTGCTTTTTTGCCTCCTGCCATGAAAGGTTGCTTTCTGCTTTGTGAAGCTCTGCCCTGGACCCAGCTGAATATGGATTGAAACCTCCTCTGACTCACTAGAGACCGGCCAGAGACAGCGAGGCCGACTCCGCCATCCTCCTGATTCCCGCCTGCACCCTCCCAGCCCCAAAGACCTCCTGAGACTGCGCGACTCACGGCCTGAGACAGTGGCTGACTCCAGCGGCCTCCTGGATCCCGCCCCAAGCTCTCCCAGGGAATGCGAATTTGCATGACTCACCCAGCTTCCCAGATCAGTGAGAGTGTGGTGAGTCTGAGGGAGAGCCATTGGCTTCTTCCCACTCGCACTACACGATCCCTGCCCCGAACCCCTCCAAGCCAGTGACTGGCCTGAAACCTCAGGACCCACTCACCAGCACCTCCCCGGATCCCCTGCCTTAAAGTCCGCTGAGCAAGTGGGAATTTTCCCAACTCTCTCTGGGCAGCAAAGTTCAGTGAGTGTAGAACTCCAGGCCCCGTGTACCTGACAGGCATTTCCCAAGGATTCCCTGCCCCCGCCCATCCCCCGTGGCCCGGTGAGAGCTCCAGGAACACTGTGCCAGAGAAACATTTCCATGTGATTACCGTTCCCACGCCACAGCCCAAGACCCAGTGCAGGTTGGCCTGGAGTAAGAACTCCAAGCCTGCAATGCCGGAGAGATATTTCTCAGCAATCTTCTGTCCCACGGACCGAAACCCAGCACAGCCTGGCCTGTGGATGAGAGCTCCAGGCCAGCTGCACCAGAGGGACCTTTCCCAGCCTTCTCGGGTTGCAGCCTATAGACCCAGACCCAGCACAGGCTGGCCAACCCAGTACAGCCTACTCAGTGAATAAGATGATCCACTATCCTTTTGTGAGCCCAGAAGACCCACCAAAGCCCAGGCCTGCCCAGCTGAGGTATGACCTGCCTGACACAGGAGGGCTGACACTGAGAACCAACAGAGGGGAACCAAAGGAGCTGCAGCAAAAAAGGAACTGAACACAGCAGCTAGATCCAGGATAGGCATATCTGGAAAATCTCAAACTCAATGGACTGGCACCCGAATTTCATAATGGGCTAAGGTTGTAGCTGCTCCAAAGCTCTATGCCAAAGGTCAAAGGTCAGTGCTATACAAAATGACAAAGACAAGGGGAAAAATGCAATCCCAGACCTAGAGTCCACCAGGAGGGGCAGAGGACACTGGCTCAGCTGCAATGAATGAACTAACAGATACAGCAGCAAAGGAACAACAGCAGAAAGCTATAGGAGAAAAAAAAGTGAAGTAATTCCCCAAATCAAAAAAAAAATATTTGAATACATAGTGTCTGAAATAAAGAATGAATTCCAGAAACATTGGGTGGAAAAACTATGCTCCCCAGAACAAGTACAGAGAGCACTATTCCAGCTGATATATACGAATTAACAGCATCTGAAGCAAAGAAACAACAGTAGAAAGATCATGAGGAACTCAAAGCACAAATAAGTTCTGAAATCAAAAAAGAACTTTTTGAAGTCATAAGATCTGAAATACCGAAACAAGTCCAGAAATATAAAAAGGAAATCCAACTTGGAAGAAACACTTCAGAAAAAGAATTAATAACTACCTCTAAAGAAGACATGGATAAAAAAAAATTGAGGAGATCAGAAATATGATGGATTCCTGAATGAGCAATACAGAAAAGAAATAGAACACATGAAACACAGTCAAAGAGATATAGAAGAACTAAAAATATCAATCACCAGTCTACAAAACTGTCTGAGTGAAAGCAAAGACAGAGTTTCAGATCTTGAAGATGCTGTTGAAGCTTGTGAAAAGGTGAGAAAGGATCTCTTCAAAACAACGAGAATGCAGGAAAAAATAATCCATCACCTGCAAGATGACACCAGGATGAACAATGTAAGATTAATTGATATCAACGAGAATGAAGGAGTCAATACAAATGACATAAAAAGAATTTGGGGAGAAATAATCACAGTAAACCTCCCGAATATGAGGAAACAATCCAACATTCAGGTCACTGAAGCATACAGAACACCAAATAACCTCAACCCAAGTAGAAAAACACCGAGACATATAATAGTTAAGATCCCAGAAATCCAACACAAAAATAATATACTGAAAGCTGCTAGAGAGAAGAAGGAGTTCACATTCAAAGGAAAACCCATCAGAAATACAGCCAACTTCTCTATACAAACAATGAAGGCAAGAAGAGCATGAAGCAGAGTTCTTCAAATCCTACATGAAAACAAATTCCAGCCCTGACTATTATACCCTGCAAAACTCTCTTTCAAGTTTGATGGAGAAGTGAAATACTTCCAAAACAAAGAACAACTAAAGAATTTCATGCTGACAAGGCCATCCCTTCACAGGCTGCTGAAAGAGGTTCAAGAAAGAGACCACAAAGACAAGAACTGCATGAATGAGAATGAAAGCAACCCACTAAACAGGTCAGACAATTAAACACAGGTTGCAAAGGAGTAAACACCAGGTAAATATCATGACAAACATAAGTCAGCACATTTCAATTATAACCATCAATGTAAACGGACTCAATTCTCCAATTAAGAGAAATAGACTGGCACAGTGAATTAGAAAACATAATCCAACAATATGCTGTATACAAGAAACACTAAACTCAAAAGGACACTCATAGGCTGAAAGTCAAAGGATGGAAAAAATACTACATGCCCCAGCACCTCAGAAAAAAGCAGGAGTAGCAATTCTGTTCTCAGACAGTCTCAATGTCAAACCAAGAAAGATCAAACGACACAAAGAAGGCCACTATATATTGGTCAGGGGAAAAATTCACTTAACCAAGGAAGTCAAAGATCTTTTCACGGAAAATTACAACACCCTAAGAAAAGAGATTATAGAGGATTTCAGAAAATGGAAAGATATTCCATGCTCCTGGATAGGAAGAAGCAACATTGTGAAGATAGCCATACTCCCAAAATTGCTGTACAGATTTAATGCAATCCTTATCAAACTGCCGCCAACATAACTCCCAGATATAGAGAAATCAATCCTAAAATTTATTTGGAACCACAAACAACCTAGAATAGCAAAGGCAATCTTGGCCAATAAAGACAAGGCAGGAGGCATCACAATTCCTGACTTGAAGTTGTACTACAAAGCCACTGTGATAAAATCAACATGGCATTGGCAACAAAATAGACCTGAGGATCAGTGGAATAGATTAGAAGGAGCAGAAGCATCTAAGAACACACTCAGCCATCTGATCTTTGATAAAGGGGCTAAACAAGTTAACTGGAAGAAAGATAACCTCTTTAACAAATGGTGCTGGAAAACATGGTTTTCTACATGCCAAAAACTAAAACTTGACCCAGCTCTATCACCATGCACTAAGTTAAAGTCAAAATGGATTAAAGATCTAAACATTACAGAAACACTCAATCTCCTGGAAGAGAAAGTAAGAGGAACTCTTGAAGACATAGGGGTAGGTAAAGAGTTCATAAACAAACATATATTCGCACAGGAAGCTCTTGAAAGAATCAACAACTGGGATCAACTCTTCTTAAGGAGCTTCTGCATGTCAAAAGAAATAGTCAGCAGAGTGAAAAGACAACCCACAAACTTTGAAAAAATCCTCACTAATAAGCAATCAGACAGAGGTCTACTGTCTAGAATATATAAAGAACTAAGATATAACAGGGCCCTCAAATTTAAAGACCCAATTCAGAAATGGGCATCTGAGATGAATACACAGTTCTCAGAGGACGAAATTAAAGAAGCAAATAAATACATGAAAAAATGCTCCACATCGCTAGCCATTTGTGAAATGCAAATAAAAACAACACTGAGATACCATCTCACTCCAGAAAGAATGGCTATCATAAGGAAATCAACCAACAACAAATGTTGGAGAGGTTGTGGGGAAAAGGGAACACTTCTCACTGCTGGTGGGAATGTAGACTGGTACAACCATTGTGGAGATCAGTGTGGAGACTCCTCAAAAGAGTAGGACTAGAAATCCCATTCAAGCCAGCTATCCCCCTACTGGAAATTTTCCCAAAGGATCTGGATACATTGTATCATAGAGATATATTTGTACCTACGTTTATAGCAACGCAATGTGTGATAGCAAAATCTTGGAAACAACCAAGATGTCCATCACATGAAAAAGATGTGGTATTTCTATATAATGGAGTATTACTCAGCTATTAAGAATAAGTTCGAAGCATTTATACTGAAGTGGATGCCACTTGAACATATACTCATAAGTGAAATAAACCAGACACACATGTGTAAATATCGTATAGTCTCCCTAGTATAACAAGCGAAAAGCAGAAATATAAAAGGAAACATACAACAAGTAAAATCAATTGAGTCAGATAAGGCAAAGTGAATGGCATATGCTGCAGGATACTAATCAGCTTTTCTTCTGGATGGTTAACAACCTAAGATCACAAGTCAGAGTTGGAGAAGCAGAAGAGCCACAAGGCCAGCCAACATTTTGGCCCTAGCCTTTCAAGGTCAGCAAAGACTCAGGACATAGGAGAACCTGTACTGCAACATCATGAAACTCAGGTGAGCTCCAAATTTTCTGAACAAGGAGATTATGGAGCCACAGAGGAAAGAGACTGAAGTTCTATAGTGTGCCTGGGGAGAGTCACATGAAGAGAAAA
>PVKA01032449.1:0-20013 GCA_004027165.1 Ctenomys sociabilis
TACCTGTCACAGAAGACTGGGAATACCAGGCAGGCTAACTTGGAAGGTAGATAATTTATGTGTTCAGGGCCGCACAGTGGGAGACACCAGTGCTGGCACTCAAACACATGTCACAACCCAGAGAACTTATGTCAGGGAACTCAAGGATATCTTCTATTTTTGTATCAGTAACATACTCTGCCACCTACTTGTCCAACTCTCATTCCAAACTTCACATTCCTTTCCAGCCTCCCACCAATTCTTTCCCTGCCCACTGCAGGCACCACACCTGTACTAAGCTGGGCTTGGAATGCCTTTCCTGCGCACCTGTAGAAATGTACACAGGATCAGGAGCAAGGATGAGAAGGTTCAATGCCCCAGAACCTTTCAATTGATAGATTATGGTGCTTGAGGGAAGGGACATATTTTTATGTAGCAAAGAGAATTACTGATTGTATATAATGTTTTGTATTGTTTTTTGTTTGTTTGTTTTGTGGTACCGGGGACTGAACTCAGGACCCTGGACTTGCCAGACAAGCACTAATTCTACTCAGCTATCTTCCTGGCCCCTATAATGTTTAAATTAACCCTGCTTTTATTTATTCTTTCAAGTTCTTATGCTAAGGAGACAAAACATGTAGGTGTGGTTTATTTCACTTACGAGTATGGTCTCTAGTTGCATTCAACTGGTTTATTGTTTTTTACAGTTGAGTAATACTCCATGATATAAAAATACATCTTCTTTATCCATTCTGCATTGATGGGAATTTGGGTTGTTTCCAAGATTTAGCTATGAGAAACTGTGCTGCTATAAACATGGGTGCACATATATTGCTACAGTATGATGTTTTCAGTTCACCTATAAATGCCCAGGAGGGAATGGCTGCATTGAATGGTACCTCTAATCCTAGTTTTCTGAGGAACTTCCATACTGCTTTCCATAGTGGCTGTACCAGTCTATGCTCCTACCAACAGTGAAGTATTCCTTTTTCCATACAACCTTTTCAACATTTACTATTGGTGGATTTTTTTAAGGACAAGATCTACAGGGTCTACAGGGTCTCACTGCATAGATGGGACTCATAGTGATTCTCCCGTTTACAGCTTCCCAAGTGCTGGGATTACAGGCGCACGCCACCATACCCATCTCAATCGATGTCTCAGAGCAACCCAGGGGTGGGGCTGGCACTGCAGGCCAGGGAATCAAACTCCTGGCCCCTGTGTCTGCCTAAGCAGGTGCTTTAATCTGCTGAGCTATTTGGCTAGCCCTGGTTGATTTCTTGATGATAGCCATTCTTTCTGGGGTCAGATGGATCCAGTGCTAGGAAAAGAATCTGTTTAGACACTGCCATTTTCCTGGCAATTCAGTCCAAAACACGACCCCTCTCGCGACATCATGGTGGCCTGCTGGCTACTCCCAGATCTGTGCAAAGGCAGTGAGGGATGTCCTGAAGACGGAATTTAGAACAAATGCAGAGAAGAGTGCTGGCAGCAGCATCAAAACTGTGAAAGTGAAAAAGAATAACCAGCCATGACTAGAGCTTGAAATGCCACATTTGTACCCTGAAGATGTGTGGGCACGTGTTATGGCAGGTCATAATCTATGTCACTTTATGAGGGGAAAAAGTATCTATCTTATTCATAAATTACTGATACCAATAAACTGATGCATGGTTCACTGTTTAAAAAAAAAAAAAAAAAGAATCTGTTTAAAGGGTAGGAACAACTAGGATGAAGGAAAGGAGAAAACAAAAAAGGAAGGGAACAGATACGCATATACCCAGAATAGCTTGGTAATGACTGCCGATTTCTACTGTTCTACTGAAAGGAACAGTTAACCCCTAAACTTTTCTTCATCGTCTTCTTTTTTTTTGACCAATTGTGCATTCTTATATCTAGTAATCTGACCAACTAATTTGATTTTTTTTAAAATGTACTTGGTACAGGGTCTCACTACACAGCTCAGACTTGTGATCCTTCTGCTTTCAGCCTCCCCAACTCAAGGACTGCAGATGTGCGCCATCACGCATGGTCTTGGTGGCCAGTTCAGCATGCCCAAGGGCAGGGCCGGCACCACAGGTGGTGCCAGGGATGAACCCCGGTCCCTGCGTTTGCCTAAGCAGTCGCTTAATCTGCTGAGAACAACTAACCTGAAGACAAAAATATGCAATATAACCACCACTGTTGAATTCCTCTTTTCTCTCTTTTAAATATCTCTCTCTCTCTCTGGTACAACTTGCTACACAGCACAGACTTGTAGTGATACTCCTGCCTCAAACTCTCCAGCGCTAAGGTTACTGGCATTACAGGCATACCTGTTTTGGGGGGCTACAGGGCATGAGGTACTAGGGATCAAAACCAGGCAGGCACTCAGACTGCCAAGCTACCTCCCTAGTCCCTGTACCATTTCTTTTTATTGGAGTGGGGGGATGGTACTACCAGAAATTTCACTCAGGACCTTGAGTTTGCCAGGCAAGCACTGTGCTGCTGAGCTATAGGCCCTGTATTGTTTCTAATGTGTTCTTTGTTTTTAACTGTTTCTAATTTTTACTTATTTATTTATTTTTATTTTTTTGGCGGAACCAGGGATTGGACTCAGACCCTTGCACTTGCCAGGGAAGTGCTTATTCTAATGAGCCATCTCCCCGGCCTCTTTCTTTTAAAAAAATAAAAACGGGGCTGGGGATATAGCTCAACTGCACAGAACCTGCCTGGCAAGCACAAAGCTGTGAGTTCAATTCCCAGTACCACCAAAAAAAACCCCACAAAAACAAAACAGAAAAAAACCCAACTATCATTTCTCAAGCATCTTCTAAAACTTAAACACAAAAATAAATAAATAAATAAAAATAAACACTGCTTCTCAAATTTCAAGAAAAACTGGCTCTCAGGCAAAATAGAGGTACTAGAATGAACCATTCTAGAGCATTATTTATCAAAGGAAACTCAAAGAGTTCTGATCTCTAAGAGAGGTTCTGAGATCAGCTAGGGGAAACAATCAGAGTCTATTTCTGCCCTTGGCAGAGAAGAGGCCTAGGGAACTCATCTCCTTATTTTACTCCTTATTTTAGCTTTTCCCAGACTTCTTGCAGTATGGAACTCCTTTTCTAAAGCAACATTACTGGTAATATTCAGAGCACCCAAGGGAACACCACCACAGAAACTTCTATTATAAATCAGGCATAACAATGCACACTATAATCCCAGCACATGGGTAGCTGAGGCAGGGAGATTACCCCAAGTCCAAAGCCAGATTATGCTACACAGTAAATTTGAGGCCAGTCTGAATTACAGAATGAGATTTTGTCTCAAAAAAATAAAAAATAAAACAAGTGAACAACAACAAATTTTTTTTAAACATTTTCTACTGTAAAGCTAGGAGTGTATGTAGCTCAGAAAGCTTGCCTAGTATGGATTTAGTCCTGGGTTATTCTCAACATTGAAAATAAAACAAAAAACAAAACAAAACAAAAAACCTTCTATTACTATCTTTTTTTTTTTTTGGTCTTTTTTGAGATAGGGTCTCACTATGCAGTTCAGGCTGGCCTTAAAGCTTACTTTGTAGCTCAGGCTGGTCTTGAACTCACAACAATCCTCCTGCCTCAGCCTCCCGAGTGCTGGGATTACAGGCCTGCACCACCACGCCTAGCATTCTATTACCATCTTACAAAAGGAAAATTAAGACTTGCTTCTTGCCAGGGTCCCATCTCTCTTCTCACCTCTGTGACACACCTTCTACTGCCTGTCTCCAATACAAGAAAGATGGTACCCATTCTCTGACCTGACCAAAAGCACTCTTGGTTCCACTGTCCTGTTTCAAATCTAGAAACACAATAGCCACCCTCAGGAACTGCCTTCAGAGCCATCACTTATTACAGAGGGACACTACAATGCTGTTTTTCCTGTGTTAAGAAGGCTAAAGCTATGCTTGCTGGGCTCCCCAGTGACTATAGTTCCCTGTGCTTTCTCCTGTCCAAAACTAAGAACCTCAAAGACTGAGGACACCCTGGGCTTACACCTACCTCATCTTACCAACTAGGACTCAGCAACAACCTTATCACGGACATTTTATTTTTCCTTATTTTTTATGTTTTTTTTTTTTTTTGTTGTTGGAACCAGGGATTGAACTCAGGCCCTTGTGCTTGCCATGGAAGCGCTTATTCCACTGAGCCATCTCCACCATCCTCCTTATTTTTTAATATTTAAATTTAATTTTTATTTATATATATTTGGCATATATGAATTTATATTTACCTTAGGGAGTAGGCACAGGTACATCACACAGCTTGTTTCTTTTAATCCCCTTTCTACCCACCTTCCTTCTTTCATCTCTAATACTTTTCCTACTTTAAACTGATTGAATTAAGTTTCCTAATTCCAGCAAAAACTCAACAGAAGGTAAGTGATATTATTAGGAATTATTATTTGGGTTACCCTCCAATGACCTGTGAATAACTTTTTTTTTTTTAATTTAATTTTATTTTTTTAATGTATCTAGTACAGGGCCTACAGGGCTCACTACCCAGATTGGACTCACTCATAGTGATCCTCCTGTTTTCAGCCTCCCAAATGCTGGGATTACAGGCACACCACAACAACCAATCTCAAGTCTCCATCTCAGCGTACCCTGGGAGCAGGGCCAGCACGGCATGCCAGGGATCAAACATCAGCCACTGTGCCTGCCTAAGCAGGCTCTTTAGTTCACTGAGCTATCTGACTGGCCCAGCATTTTTGTGATACCATATTTCATTTGTTCTAAGGTATATCATCAGTTCATTAATGTATCAGAAAGAATCTCCCATTCTGACAGGAGCTATCAAACACAGAAAATTAAGTTACCTGTAAACATGAATGTCTTCCAATTCATGAAAAACTAGTTTTCCTTTATAAAATTAGTTAGTGGCTACTGTGTTTTCTTTTGAATTGTGGCCCACCCTTACACTCTAGGGAAAATACACTGTATTTTTCCTACCTTTACTTGGCCAAAACCTGCTCTGAAGAGTTCCTTTTCCTATCTTTAATAAAATTTTGCTACCATTTTAAAAAATCACTTAGGGCCAGATGTGTGGTACACGCCTGTAGTTCCAACACTCGGGAGGCTGAAACAAGAAGATTGCCGCAACTTCAAGGACAGCTTGAGCTACATAGTAAGTTCAGACCAGTCTGAACAACATAGCAAGAGCCTTTCTCAAAAATAAATAACTTAAAAATAAATAAATAATTTTTAGCTATAAAAATAGCTAACTCAAATTTTAAAGTACAGAGTGCTTTAAATTGTTTCATTCACTTATATATTAAATGTGAAAACTGTCACATCCACATGTAAGCACATACAGCAAAGGCTGGATATTTGTCATTTTTCTGTACTAAAACAAACTCAGGACCTTGCCTTTGCCAGGCAAGTGATGCACCTCTGAGCTATATCCCCAGCCTGATATTTGTATTTTCAAAAAGAAAGAGAAACAAAGACAGTGGTCCAAATGGGATGCTCACAGAAACAAGCAGAGGCATAGGGAGAAGGCATCCAACAACCAACGCTATTTGCAGGCCAAAGAGCTCAGCACATTAAGTGCCTGCAAGCAGGCCCAGGGGCCTGGGGGGATTCGATCCCCAGGCCTGCCAAGCTGGCCCTACCCCCAGGGCATGCTGAGATGACAACTGAATCTGGAGCTTGCCTGTATTCCCAGCTCTTGGGAGGCTGTAAACAGGTGGATCATGGATCACTATGAGCCTGATCTAGTAGTGGGACCCTGAACACCTTGTAGACCCTTCCCTAAAATACAGGGGAAAAAAGGAAGAATACATGAATTAGGGAACGGATCCAGGTCACCAGTCATCTGAGATTGTTTCCTAACCCATATCACCATAATGACCACTACTGTGATAGAAATTCACATGGCAGAGAGAAGACAGGGAAGGAGGAAGTAAGAGGGAAACCCTGAATTGGAGATCAGGCCAAAGTCAGCCAAGGAGAAGCCACTTGCAGGAGAGAAGAAACAGGGCTGGGAGAGAACAGGAAAGGCTCCAGAGTTGGGAGCCAACTAGTTGGCAGGAATCGTGGGACACCCCTGAGTGACTAGGAAGCTGTGCCCAGCCTTGTATGTTTCACTGGCATGGCTGAGAGGCCTGCTGTTTCTTCTGTGATGTCTTCAGAAATACAAAGGCATTTTCCAACACACAAAACAAGCCCCATCTCCTCACATTTCCCAATCTCCATATTCTACTGACCCCATCAGTCACAGTTCTGCTGTGAGATGTTTCCTATGAATAAATTCATCTCACTCTATAGCCAAGGCTCCCACATAGGTAGCTTTGGAAGCCATCCACTCACTTTAACTATGCCAAGTAACATTTCATGTTAATAACCTGTTATCATACCCAGCAAACATGAAAGAAAAGCCCAGGCTTCAAAGCAACTTATAATGCCCAATTTCAAATCGGGATATGTGACAGCTAATCTTAATCTGATTGAACTGAGAAGCCTAGAGAGGTGAAAGATTAGCCAATAACGGGTTCTTAATCTGAATGGGCTACTACAAGATGTGGGATAGAAGATGACTGGGGATCTGTCTTTGCAGTTGTTTTTTCTTCTTGGGCTCTCCCTTGTTCCTCTAGTTCTTTGCTTCCTGGCTGCTATGGGGTGAGCAGCTTTTCTTCACTTCTCCTTTCTACTATGTTGATCTGCCTCACCTCAGGCCCACAGCAATGAACTAAACTTCTGAAGCTGTGAGAGAAAATAAATCTTTCCCCCTTTAAGTTATTTTTATCAGGTACTTTGTCATAGCGATGAAAAGCTACTTAACACTGGAAATGGAAGAAAAGAACTGGAGGCTTTAGGAGGGTATAATAGTACACATCTGTAGTCTTGGCTATGAACTTTTAGAGGAATGTCTATGAAAAACACAGCCAAGCTTCTCCAATCTATCATCTGCTTCCCAAGACTTTGGCTCCCCAAGACCTGAAGGTGTCCCACCTGGATCTACGGCCTTAACCAGGCAGCCCTGGGTCATGTGTGTCCCTCAACTAAGATGAAAAAGACATTCTACCCGCTCACCTCAGGTATCCTAGGTACTAAAACATCAGGTTTAACCAGCACTTTCAGTGATATAACCTCGGTTTCATGGTGCTTCAGCTTGTGTCTAGATGTCCCTCCAAAGCCTCATGTAGTCACAGGTGGGACTTTTCAGAGGTGGCTAGAGCTAGTTTGTAATGCCAGGATTAAATATTTGATGTTAGGATTAAGGATGTGTGAATACTAAATTAGTTCACTGATTGGTTTGGCATAGCTCTGGATGTGGATGATGGGAAAGCTTACCCTGGGTGTGGGTGGCACCACCTAATGGTAGCCAGGATGGATATAAAGGGACAGAAAAGCTGCATGCCAGTTGCTGTTCCTTCACTACTTCACTGCTTTGCTGCCTTCTGCCTGCTGTGAACTGTTTCTCCTTAGCAATGCTGCTCTGCCATCCCATACTGCCTTGGAGCCAGCTGATTATAGACTAAAACCTCTACAAACTGTAAGCTATTCTTCATTTAATTTTGGATGTCAGGTATTTTGATATCAGCAACAACAACAGTAACTAAGACACATGAGAACCTAGCCACATGACAGGCAAGCTGCATATTCAAGATCACTTAGGGAGAGTTTGAATGTCCAAGGGCTCACACTGCCCACAGTTCCCTTAGGGTTCCACAAGCAGCTCATCCTTGGAACAATAAGCTTAGGGCCCACTGCAGAAGCGCTTGCAGATGAAATGTCTGCCCTACTCTGACCAAGCAATAGCCTCTTCCCACAGGAACTCTAGATACCCTTTCCTGCCTTCTAAAGTTAGATTCTGGTCTACTTCTCTTCCTCTTGGAACCTAAGGGTGAATCAGAATACGAAGTTCCTTCTGACAGATGTGACCTTGTAATACACCAGGATAACAGTAGCCTACCAGTGTGGAAGTCTAAGCCTATGAATCCCAGATCCAGGCTTGATCTAAATTCAACTCCAGTGTCCTTATCTGCAAAATACGAGAAACGATTCTATCCTGGCAGGATTCCAGGGTCAGGCACATACAGGACTCTGCCAATTCTGGTTCCCACTCAACCCAGTGGAAACTCAATAAACAATGTAAAGCTTCTGCATAAACATAAGCTAGGTATATCCAGATTCTGCTCCTTAAGTCCTCCTTCCCAGCTAGTTTTGCTCTAGTGCACAGTGGGACTTTGATTTCCCTATTCATAGCTGCAAGCATCTTCTACAGACAAGGGGATCATGGGGAGGATATAGGCAGAAATTTGTCTCAGGAGTAGGTGAAAACCCTGTAAGACATGAGGGGAGAGGATATGCAGCAAATGAGACCATGAAGACCAGTATTCACCTCTTCATACTGAAAGAGGTTCATTAGATCCTGGTATATTTATTTATACATTGAATTTTGACTATCCTATTCTTGGTTTACCCAGTATGAAAAATTTTTGTACTAAGCCTATAGGTATGGGTCAGTGGAACACCCTTTGCCTAGCCTGCCTGAAGGCCAAGAAAGGCAGGTAAGAGGGAGTACAGGAGTTCTCTGTGGCAGCAAAACATGCATTTGCAGTGACAGGCTGGTCCCTACCATACAACTAGAGTTTTCAATACTCACCCCTCAGCAAAGGTATACCCAGCAAATGTCTGCAGGGAATCACAGATGTTCCTTAGACCTTTTTTTTTTTTTTAGTACAGGGTCTACAGGGTCTCACTACCTAGACCAGACTCATAGTGATCTTCCTGTTTACCTCGAGTAAGCACTGGGATTATAGGCATGTGCCACCATTGGACCTCCAGCCCTGTGTCTTTTTTTCTTTTTTGAGACAGGGTCTCCCTATGTACTTTAGGCTGGCTTAAGGTCACTATGTCCTTAAACTTGTGGTGATCCTCCTGCCCCAGCCTCCTAAGTGCTGGAATTACAGTCATGTGCCACTACAACTGGCCAACTGACAGTTTTCCCTGCTCAGGGAAGTATAAAAGGTCTCTGATGGAATCTGCACCTCAGTGCTCATGTACACTTAGGGTTACCTTGTGTAACAACATGCTCTATAACATGTAACAACAGACAACAATGTGATCAACATGCTCTACAACCTCCTGCAAATAATAAGCTTACCAACCACTCACCCAAGATACAAGGAAATGCCACAGGTCTAGCTTGCAGACAAAAGGGACAGGCCTTTCTCTCTACTTGAGATAAAGGACCATAGTGAAAGTAGATGCAAGGGGCTGTTGCTCTGCTGTAAAGTAGAACTATAACCTGTGAAACCATTAAGAGGTAAACGGGTGGGGTCCACACAGTCCGCCCAGAGGATTCAACCCGGCAGCGTCAGGGCGTGAACTATACCCAGAAGAGACAAGGACTGGTTCTGTTGGTAGACACAGTCAAAATCTACAGTTGGCTACTGACATAAACATCAAGACTATGGCATCATATTCTGAATATACTGTCCAGCCAATCACTGACTTTCTGGTCCAGACTATAAAACATTTTGATGTTAATTGTTCTCATCTAAAAATAAAAATTTAGCTGGGCATGGTGACACACATCTGTTAAACTCTCAGGGTCTAAGGCTGAATGATGTAATTCAAGCTCAGCCTGGTAAAGTTATGTAGTAACTATATCAAACTAAAAAAGGGCTGAGGATTCAGCTCAGTGTAAAGCTCCTGGGTCAATCTCTAGTATCATCAATAAACAAATAGATAAATAAATAAAGTAGGGCTGGCCAGATAGCTCAGCAGATTAAAGCACCAGCCTTAAGCAGAGTGCAGTGGCCAGGATTCCATCCCAGATGTGCCATGCTAGCCCCACCCCCAGGGCACACTGAGACTGCAATTGAGACTGGGCATGGTGGTCTGCACCTGTAATCCTAGCACTTGGGAGGCTGAAAACAGGAGAATCACTACAAGTCTGATGTATGTAGTGAGACCCTGTAGAACCCTATACTAAATACATTAAAAAAAAAAAAAAAAGGCAAAAGAATCTCCTAAACAAAAGGAACAGCTAACACAGTTACAGTCACTAATAAAATTCTCAATCAGTCCTTCCATCCTAAACCCCAACATCCATTTTCACTTTGTCATGTTCTTTCAGTTTTTCTTTCTTTTTTAAACACACACACACACACACACACACACACACACACACACACACACACACACACAAGCTTATATTTTCACTAAGTACTCGAGTTGATGAGTCTGGGCAAATGCCATTCTGACATTCCACCCCAAGATGCTTTCCTTCGCCAACCCACATTTCCCGGTGTACTGTGTTCACAAGGAGCCCATTCAGAACCAGGGAACACCCACTCAAGGCAGGAAGAGACTGCAGTTCATCTCATGCAGACTACATTGCACAAAGTTCTCAAGCATCCAGAGAAATGTTCCTTTCATGAACTCCTCTTTCTGGCCCAAAAGGGTACCCATTGTTCTCAGGCAAACAATTGGCGGCCCACACCAGCAACTGAAAGCACATTTCTGTGAAGGGCTGCAATGTCTTGGCTCAGGGAAAAGTCCACATGGCCTACAGGGAAGGAAGCTGACACAAGCAGGGATGAAAAGCTACCTTCACAGGTTCTACCAAAATGACATGGCCAAAGGGTTTGAGAGGCCTGACAGTCGTCTCATGGGATAAAAAACGTCTCTCCCTGTTCATCCCTATCAGAAAGTGTCAGGCCTGAGCTGCTGGCTTGTGCAGAATTATCCAAGTATCTGGGTAAGCATCACAGAGGTACCTGGAAGCCAGGGACACTCCAGGATGGGTGCCAACTACACCCTTGTCAGGGTTCCTAGTGGCCCAGGCACAGCACCTGTACTGCCTCTCCCTGCAGGTCTGGAGGCCAGCCTTCCACCTACTATAGATGGGGCAGGTATATAGTTAGTAAGGAAAGCTGTGAGGTTCCTTTGGGTCAGTTCCTTTTTGACTAAAAGGTGTGAGCTTGTCTCATCCTGAAACTACTTCCCACAGAATGGTCCAGCAAACTTTTGGGTGATAACATATTTAGATTTTTTATTTTATTTTGTTTTGTATTTTTAGGGAAGGGTATACAGGGTATTCAGGGTTTCACTACCAGATTGTGATCCACCTGTTTACATTCTCCCAAGAGCTGGGATTATAGGCGCACGCCACCAAGTCCAGTCTCACTTGCTGTCTCAGTGTACCCTGAGGGTGGGGCCAGCATGGAAGGCCAGGTGATGAAACCCACCTGCTTGTAGGTGCTTTAATCTGCTGAGCTATTTGACTGGTCCTATATTTAGAATTTTGTATGCCTAAAATGAGCATACTGAAATATCTAGGACCCCTGGAAATTATGTTGCATATATATATATATATATAATTCCTAAGTGTTTCAGTACAGCCAGGTGTGGTAGTGGATGCTCATGATTCTCAGGAGGCTGAGACAGTAGGGTGATAAATATGAGCTCAGACTAGGTAACTTAATGAGAACCTCTCTCAAAAAATTAGACCCTAAGCTCTCTGCCTATCCCCACCCACTTGCCCAAGCCCAGCCCAGCCCACCCCAAATATCGGGGTTAACAGCAACTTCACCAACATCACCCATGGCTCAGTGGAATAACAACCTCATGGGCACATGGCCCTGTTAGGATGTGGCCAACATGGACCACAAGGATTTGTCCCCATCTCCCTTTATTCCCCTGCCCCAGAAAACCTTCATCAACATCATGCCAGCTGAAGCCAATATCCTGGTTGGCAAAGACGGTCAAGTTTTTCCACAAATAGGCTGACCCTTGGAGGACAGAAATTTTCTCTGATCCAGGACTCACTGCTACAGGTTTGGGAATTATCATGGATCTTTGTATGCTAGTCCTAGGGATGGGGAAAGGAGGTGTCCACAGTGGTTTGATCAGTAAGAAACATTATGAGATGACTTTCACCTGTGGTGTGCCCACTTATGGGAAAGCTACTTTCATCAAGGTAGAGAGGAAGGGCTCCAAAACCCTGGATGATGTTCATGCTGAGCTTCGAAGAAGTGGTAGGATCCACCTGAAAACAAAGCCAGGCATGTTGATGAAGCAGAAAAGGCCTGTGTGACTGGTCAAGGAATACAGAGAGAAAGCAGTGGGAGAAGAGGCCTGAGGCCAGATCACACGGAGCCTGACTACAGCTCAGTAATTGGGATTTTGTGATTTGAACCGTTTTAAGACAAAGGTGTATTTTGCCTCAGTGTAGACTGACCTCATCTGTCCCTCCCTCTTGCACTATTCCCAGCCACTGTTGCACTACACAGCGCAACACGATGTAGTTCCTATACATACACACACACCACACACCATTTTTATTTTGAGGGTTACTACCCAATATCCCTTATTGCTGCCAAAATCACATAGGCTGGAAGTTAGGGCTCAAACTATTATGGACAAATACCCTCTCCCACCCATACATCTCCTGTGTGTAGTTGGAAACTTTGGCTTTTTGTGGGGGGTTTTGTATTTGTTTTTGTTTTTTTTAATAAAATTCTAGTAATAAACTACAACAATAACAAATTAAAATCAGGACTGACTGAGGGGGTGTCTCACTGTGAAGGCCCTAGGTTCAATTCTTAATACCCACAAGCTTTCCTTGTGATACATGTCTATAATCCTAGCACTCTGGAAGACTGAGGCAGAAACATTGTGAGACTCAGTCAGCCTGGGCAATTTAGCAAGTCTCTGCATTAAAAAAAAAAAAAAGATAGGGATATAGTTTGGTATGAAGGCCATTAGTTAACCCCTAGTACCATAACACACACAAAAAAGCCGGGCGTGGTGGCGCATGCCTGTAATCCCAGCATGTGGGAGGCTGAGACAGGAGGATTGTTGCGAGTTCGAGACCAGCCTGAGCTACAAAGTGAGCTCGAGGCCAGCCTGAACTGCATAGTGAGACCCTGTCTCAAAAAAAGACAACACACACAAAAAGACAATAATACTACAGCTGATAGTTTAAGATATGTACTCCAAGTTAGAAGCACAGAATAATATTATGCTCAAATAAAATCCTGTTTTCCCAGTAAAATCTCTTTACTACTCTGATGAATAAGCCTCAATGTTTTTGCCAGACATTGCAAATATCCAGCTTGCTGTATCAGTTTAAGGCATTTCTGGTCAAAATTAATCTATTAAAACATTGCAAAGGACCCTGAAACAAGGCCAATGAACTCTGGGTTTGGATATTTAGGGAATCAATCAAAAGTTAGGCAAGACAAGCCAGGCAAATAGCTCAGAAGATTAAAGCACATGCAAGCATGCACAGGGGCTGGGGTTTTGATCCCCAGGCCTGCTGGGCAGGCCCTGCCCTTGGGGCATGGTGAGATAGCAACTGAGACTGGGCATGGTGGCAGGCTCCTGTAATCCCAGCTCTTGGGAGGTTGTAAACAGGCGGATCACTACAAGTGCAATCTAGTAGTGAGAGGATGAACACCCTGGAGACCCTTCCCTAAAATACAAAAAAAAAAAAAAAAAAAAGGGCAAGAAGTGTGCCCTCCAAAATGGACACTCTTTATCAACAGATTCCCATCTAGCTTGTTGGGGTTATTAGAGGATACAAAGAGCTCTGTAGAATTGAGGTACTGCATTGAAATCACAGGCCATTCTAAGATCACAAGGTCATCCTAAGAATAAGTGATAAACTAAGAGAAAGAGGCCAGTGGAGAGACAGGGACAAAAGAAGGGTACAAGCTAAAAGTAGGTCCACCTACAATTAAGAGGAAGGGTTACTAGATTCACTTCATAAGAAGATTGGCATGGAATCTGTGAGCATTTCCTTCCTTCCTTCCTTCCTTCCTTCCTTCCTTCCTTCCTTCCTTCCTTCCTTCCTTCCTTTCTCTTCCTTTCTACAAGGTCTAGCCTTTTAGGCTGCTCTTAAACTCACTGTGTAGCTCAGGCTGGCCTTATTTCATTGTGATCCTCGTGACTCTGCCTCCCCAGTGTTAGGGTTATAGTCATGTGCAACCACCACTGACCAAATCAGTACAGAAGCCTGGGGCTGTTGTGTGTCGGGAAGGAGCAAATCAGTAAGGACTCACGAGAACCAGTATTTGCTTCGACTAGTACAACAGAAGTGTGGCTATGGAGAGCCCCAAGTTAGACCTTTGAGACTAGCAGTAGCTTCTACTTCCTGGAATATCTCATCTTAAAACCCAGATTTGGGGCTGGGAGGACAGCTCAATGGGTATAAGTGCCTGACTGCCATGTACAAGGTCCCCAGTTCAATCCCTAGTACCACCAAAAAAAAAAAAAAAGCAGATGTCATGCTGTGAGAAAAACTTAAGCAGCCACTGACAGATGTACATGGAAAGGAACCAACGACCATGATCAACAGCTCCAACTTAGCTCACTGCCAACAGGCAGCATGAACATGCAAACCATGAATCAGACACTTCAGACTTGAATTCTCTCCTACTGCACCAGGTAAGCCATTCCAGCTGGTGCCATTGAAGTAAAATTGAGGTTTCCAGGTGAACCCTCCACTGCCTGAATTCTGGGCCAATAAATTTTGATCAAAATAGCTTGCTGCTTCAAACCACTATGTTTCGCGGTTTAAGCACAGCAACAAATAGCCAGAACTCTATGTGCACACAGAAATCTACATGCAGACAGGTGTGGTGGTGCATGCCTGTAATCCCAGTACTAGGGAGTCTGAGGCAGGAGGATGACTTCAGGTTTGAAGTACCTAGCAAGACCCTGCCTCAAAAAAAGAATGAGTGAATGAGAAAGAAAGAAAGAAAGAAAGAAAGGAAGGAAGGAAGGAAGGAAGGAAGGAAGGAAGGAAGGAAGGAAGGAAGGAAGGAAGGGAGGGAGGGAGGAAGGAAGGAAGGAAAAGAAAAGAAACGAAACCTACATGCATAGAGAATAAAAACTTAGTATAGCGCTATAAATATTTTTAATTCATTTCCAGATAATACCTTAGGGAAAGAATGCTATAGGGGAAGAGCCAACAAATTATCACTATGGGCCAAATATGGCTCTTTCTGCTTTTGATTTGTTTTGTTTGAGACAGGGTCTCACCATACAGTTCAGGGTGGCTTTGAACTTAAGGAGATCCTTTGGCCTTGGTTTCCTGAGCATAGGGATTCTAGGTGTGCATCAACACCAGGCTTGTACTTTCAAGTGATTCTTTGTTTCTTTCTTTCTTTCGGCAGAACTGGGATTGAACTTGCGCTTGCTGAAGAAGCACATATTCTACTGAGCCATCTCCCCCCTCCAAAGTAATTTAACATGTGAAAATTATGAAATTCAAATTTCATTTTCAGTATCTATAATAAAGGTTGTTTGTTGTTTCAGCAGTACCAGGGATTAAACCCAAGTCTTTCTACATACTAGGCAAAATCCTCTACTACTGAGCTATATCCCAGGCCTTTTTGAAATTTTATTTTTATATTATCTTGCCATGTGGCCCAGGCTGGCCTCAAATTTGTGATTCTCCTACCTCAGCCTCCCAGGTATATGGGACTACAAGTGTATGTCACCACCCCTGGCCAAATCTGTCCCTTTTAAGAAAAACATGTGCTACCCAGCAGAATGACACAAGCCTGTAATTCCAAGGGGGCTAAGGCAGGGGTATCACCAAGAGTTAAGTCCTCAGCTGGGCTACACAGTAAGTTCAGGGCCAACCTGAGCTGCATAGTGAAACACTATCTCAAAACAAAACAAAGTGCTAGCCTCTACTCTGGGAGACATTCATAACTTCAAGGGTTATCCCATCCATCTGCCAAATGCATAGATTCACTCAATACTAAGGGGAAATTTTAAGGTTCCATAAACCAAGGAGAAAAACTGATTCTTTGCAAAGAAGTTTTCATCCTGGGTCAGTAAAGACACCCTTCTGTACCCCAGGCTCAGAGGCCTTGTTCCCTAAAATGCACCCAAAAGAATATGTGGCTGGGCATGGTGGCGCATACCTGTAATCCCAGCACTTGGGAGGCTGAGACAGGAAGACTGCAGACCAGCCTGGGCAACAAAGTGAGCCCAAGGCCAGCCTTAACTGCATAGTGAGACCCTATCTCAAAAAGACAAAAACAAACGAACAAAAGGTTATGTGGTGAGGTTGACTGATTTACTTTGGTTTTTAAGTGATTAAACACATTAGTGTAAGTAAATTACCAAGTCAGAGCAGCACTATGTTTCTTTATATTTTATTTTTTAAAAATAAATTCAGGGCTGGAGAGATAGATAGCTCAGTAGAATAGGTGCCTGCCTGACAAGTGCAGGGTCTTAAGTTCAATCCCCAGTACCACAAAAAATAAATACATAAATTCAAACCAGGAATGGTGGCACACACCTGTAATCCTAGCACTTAGATCACCATGACTTAGAGGTCAGCCTGGTCTATGTACAGAGGCCCTGTCTCAAAAGTTCACTTAATAAATCAATTAGGAGCTAGGGATGTAGCTCACCAGTAGAACACTTGCCTAGCAAGTTTGATCCTTTTGTTTTGCACCAAAACCAAAAATACACCTCAACTAAAAACTAAATAATTAATTAGTTAAACTTAAAAATAAAAACTAGGTTCAAAGAACTTAAAACTTGTACTTTGGGATTTAACTCCATGGTTTATGAAAAGTGACATTTTCCTATACACAGGAATATCCTTCCACCATATCCTTAAATGAACAACTAGCGAGGCACGGTGGTGTATGCTTTGGATTTCCAGCACTTTGATTGTTCTTGGAGGTTTTTTTGGTGGAACCAGGGACTGAACTCAGGCCCTTGCACTTGCCAGGGAAGCACTTATTCCACTGAGCCATCCCCCTAGCCCTCCAGCACTTTGAGAGGCTGAGGCAAGAGAATTCAAACTTTGAGGCCAGCCTGGGCAAGTCCACAAGACCTATCTCAAAAAAACAAAAAAATTTAAGGGCTAGGGACAGAGCTCAGTGTAAAGGTGCTGGGTTCAACTCCTAATACAGCAAAATAATAACTATTAGTATTATTATATAAATAAATAAAATCACTGACCAAAAGACTTTCAAGAGTATACAGCAAAGATTTTGTCACAGTGACAGCCTCAAAACAGAAACAAAAATAAAGTTTAAGATGTTATTGTGAAATTTATGGGACCCTTCTGGGAATATCAGGAGAGACACCAGGTACTCTTAGAAGAACTAAATTCCAATTGCTAGAGCTTGGAGTTGAGAAGGAAAAGGCCTCAAACTAAAATAGATAAATGTTCCTTCATCTAACTTTCTATTCAATCTCACCTTGATGATTTCTCCACTGGAGGCGATTAAATCGGTGGGAATAGTCACTCGAAACAAGCGTCCAACAACAGCTGTGCCATCAGGAATGCCAACCACGGTGGGAACAGCCTCATGGAGATTGGACAGCACAGAATGCATGGATGCCTCCAGCTGGTTCTCCCAGTCTCTGGCCTCCGAGGATTCACTGGGCCAGCGAGCCTGAGCTGTGGCCACAGAGAGGAGGAACATGATCATCCCCCAGAGGGGGAGCAGCAGCCTGTCGCCCACAGACATCCTCTACTGGGCCTGAGCCTGCCACACCGACAATCTCACCGAGGAAGGAAGCAACTGCTGGTCCCAGAGCTGGGTCCTCACCCTCTGTACACCTCCTCCATCCCAGAGCACCCAGAGCCTGAAAGAGAAGAGCAGACACAGACTTCAGCAATCCCCATGGCTTCCAAACTGTGCACTAGACCCCAAGGTTCTGCCCAGAATGTCTACCCTGCCAGCCCTGTGCTCTCCAACTGCAGCCATTTGCTCACGTCTGGAAATGTGGCTGATTAAGTAGAAAACAAACACTGAATTTTGAAACCTTTGTTTTAAAAAAGAAATGGAAAGTATCTGGGTAATTTTAAGATATTGATTTCATGATGAAACTATGCTTTTTGGTGTATTTTTGTGATTCTCCTGGCTCAACACCCTCATCCCAGTCCTCTACTGGGATTATAGGCATATATCACCATATCCAGCTGCATTTTATTTATTTGATTATACAAAAAAACATTATTTCAGTCGAGCATGGTGGCACACACCTGTGATCCCAACACTTGGATCAGGAGGACCTCCATAAGTTTGAGGTCAGCCTGGTCTACATAGTTATGTTCAGGACCACCCTGGACTACATAGTGAGATTCTGTCTCAAAAAAAAAAATTTTTTTTTAAATATAAGTAAATTAGGCTGGGCATGGTAGTGCATGCCTATAATTCAGCATTCAGGAGGTTATGACAGGAGAATCATTGTAAGTTCTGGGATACACAGTAAGTTCGAAGCTAGCCTAAAAAAAAAAAAAAAAAAAAAAAAAAAAACCTGAACTACATAGTAAGACCCTGTTCTCCATAAAAATAATAATAATGAAAAAAACTTTTTATGAGCAGAATAGATTTATTGAGGGAAAGAAAACTCCTGTCTGAGAGAGGGACAGGAGGGGAGCCCGAGAGGGTAGTTCCTCCTCTTTTTTTAAATGTATTTGATTGTTACAGGATCTCACTATGCCAGCTTGGATTCATAGTGATCCTCCTGTTTTCAGCCTCCCCAGTGCTCCAATTACAGGCTAACCTCACTAAGCCCAGACTCTGTGACCAGCTCAGCCCTCCCTGGGGGCAGGCATGTGGTGGCTGGGATCAAATGGCAGTCCTTGCACCTGCCTAAGCAGGCGCTTTAGCCTGCTGAACTATCTCACCAGCCCCTGAGATCTATTTTTGAAATTAATGCTATTTTTTAAGCAGTTAGTTAGTTAGTTAGTTAGTTAGTTAGTTAGTTAGTTAGTACAGGATCTTGCTATGCAGCTCAGACTCAATAGTGATCCTCCTGTCTCAGCCTCCCCAGAACTGGGATTATAGGTGTGCACTACCATGCCCACCATGGTGCACCCAGGGTTTCGGGGCTAGCATGGCATGCAGTACCAGGGATCAAACCCAGGTCCTTGTATTTGCCAAGCAGGTATTTATTTATATTTATTTATGTATTTTTGAGGCAGGGTCTCAATATGCAGCTCAGGCTGGCCTTAAGCTTACTTTGTAGCTCAGGCTGGTCTCGAACTCACAGCAATCCTCCTGCCTCAGTCTCCCAAGTGCTGGGATTACAGGCCTGTGCCAGCATGCCCAGCTCAAGCAGGTCTCCCCAGCCCTTATCTGCCTATTTTTATTTATTTTTTGTGTATGTAGCCTACTAGAGAAATTTCAATGGCACACAAAGCAAACATCATACATTCTAGGCATCATGGCTCTAGACCTAAGCAGACAAATTTAGATTGTGGGATTTCTACCAGAAATATAATATCAGCACTGGTATCAACCTATAATATCAAGCTAAGAAAGGAAGATCCTCAGCTTGAGTTCAACTTTACTTACTTATGTATTTGGTACAGGGTTTCACTACACAGCTCATGGCATGTGGTGCTGGGGATTGAACCTAGTCTCTGCATTTGGCCTAAGCAGATGCTTAGTCCACTAAGCTATCTTGCCAGCCCTTAACTTGGATAATTTAGAGACTCTGTCTCAAAAAGAGCTGGGTAGTAGCTCACTAGAAGAGTACCCATGGGTTCAACCTTCAGTTCTCAATGAAGAATACACAAAAATCATTGAAATCAGGCTACACACAGCTATCAGGCCCTAATATCTAGAATGTGTTAATGTTATATTGTAAGAAAAATAGTTTGGGCTGGGGAGATGGCTCAGTAGAATAAGCACTTCCCTGGCAAGCGCAAGGGCCTGAGTTCAATCCCCAGTTCTGCCAAAAAAAAAAAAAAAAAAAAAAAGAGCCATGACAAGATGAAATTATATGGGAAGGAATCCAACTACCACTGCCAGGGAGAAATTGCACACACACTGAAGGAGATGGGAATACACAGGCTGAGACAGAGACTAGGGATTACACACATCAAAGGGGAGAGGACCAGCCAGATGGCTCAGCAGACTAATGCCCCTACTTCTGCAGGGGGCAGCGGCCAGGGTTCAATCCCTGGGGTGCTGTGGCAGCCCTGCCCCCAGGGCGCACTGAGTCTGTGATTATTGCGACTGGGTGTGGTGGCACGGATCTGTAATCCCAGCACTTGAGAGACTGAA
>PVKA01032450.1:0-25307 GCA_004027165.1 Ctenomys sociabilis
TTTAAAAAAATAAAATATTTTATTCACTTTATAAAAAAACAAAATCTTGAGTAGAAGTATCATACTCTGCAATGAAATGTTTGAAGTCTTTACACTGATTGGCAATTTTATGCAAGTGCTTCTTCATTGCAAAGTGTACAAGCATTTCTGGGGAAGGATCTTTTTCAAACAGCTTTTTCACCACCATCATGTAATTTTCACAGTATTCTCGGTAAACCTGTTCAGTCTCTTTTTATTGTTGAATTATTGCTTTTGTGTGATCATTGAGATGACTATGTTTAAGTAATTCTGTGCCACATGATGCTTGGGTCTCTGTATCCTTCAGGTGTTCAGTCATTAATGGTGCTGTAGGTGCTATCTGAAACTCAGAATACCCATGCAAGTTACTCTCCTCTGATCTCTCCAGGTTTTCCACAGACTGATTGCATATAGCTGCTGCAAGTTCCTTTTGAGCTTGCCCACTGGGTTTTTTGACACGTTTGCTGAAACGCTGCCTTTGGACTGCTGAGTTTTGATGCTTTGAAAGATGGGTCTTGTTCCTCTTTATTTCTATGATGAGGCACGTGGAAACAGTGTTTTGTTTTGGACTAGAGAAATGTTCCTGTTACTGACACTACAGACAGATATGGATATTTTGGAGGACCACTTAGTATATCTTTAATATATTTATCAATGTATTCAGCACATGAAGCAAACTGAACATTGGGTAATTTCATTTATTTTGTTCTTATTTTTTTCGCATTTGCATAATTTTTATTGCAGAGTAAATATCAAAGAGACAGTTTCAAATCAAACTAAAAGGACAGATTCAATAATTAATACAATGCAAACTGTTTTCATAAAGGTTTGGTATTATACAAGGTGCATACGTGATATTATACTTACAGACACTATCATAGCAGATGTCTCTAATCAGCGAATTAAGAGAATGTAACTGTATACTGATCTTATTGTTTAAAGCTGAATTATATCAGTTTCAACAATTAATACTTTCTACCTTGTCATCTTCTCAGTAGTTGTCCATAGTACTAGAAGCCAACATAATATCTTGTCCAACCACTGTTAGTGAAAATCTTGCTTCTCATAGAGTTATGCATAAGCACAGCATATTTATCCTAACTTTATTTTTTGTAGAAACATGTCATAGTTATTCCTTCATGTCTCCCTTTTTTTCTCTAGACTTCTCAAAGATGGCACAATATTGTCATTAAACCACTATAGGTGCCTGAACTCAGAGACATAAACACAGTCCAGCAAACCAAAGTAACAGTGAGTTATCTGAATGAGTTTTTGACCACAGCCATTAAGATCAACTTAATATTATGGCCCCACATTATATACCTCATTTTTATACTTTTCCACTGTATGGTTAAGACTGATATAGAGCAACATCTATACAATAAAAAATTTAGCTTTTGTTTCTGATGAGGTCAGTCAAGGACCCTCAGGGCTTATCCTGCAATCCTGTACTTTACTTTGTAGATCCTTTGTCTGTGTCAGCCATATGGATGTGTCAAGGCCATTGCTGTGGCATTTTGCTCCCTATGAAAGTCTGAGAGAAAGTTTTCTCTCCATGTGACACTTCCCAGGCACAATATAAATCAATGATCTCCTTCTTTTTGGCTCTATATTCTCCTTGGAGAATCAGAAAATACGGGGCACAACTGAGTTTCATGTTGTTGCAGTACAGTTTCTCCTATGGCCTGAGTCTTTGCTGACCTTGAAAGGAAATGGCCAAAGTGTTGGCTGATCTTGTGGTGTGTCTATTTGTCCAATTTTTGATCTGTGAACTTAGGTTGTTAATCATGCAGAAGAAAAGCTGATTAGTACCCTTCAGCATAGGCCATTTAGTTGGACTGGCAGAGACTCCTCAAGAAGAGTTGATCACAGTTGTTGATTCTTTCAACTGTTTCCCATGCGAATACATCTTTGTTCGTGAACTCTGTGCCTACCCCTAGGTCTTTAAGAGTTCCTCCTACTTTTTCTTCCAGGAGATTGAGTGTTTCTATTGTAAACATAGATTAGAATAGAAAGAGCTATTGGATTAGATCTTTAATGCATTTTGACTTTAGCTTAGTGCATGGTGATATATCTTGGTCAATTTTTAGTTTTGTGCATGTAGAAAGCCAGTTTTTCCAGCACCATTTGTTAAAGAGGGTATCTTTATCCAGTAAGCTTGTTTGGGTCCTTTTTTTTTTTTTTTGGTTGTTATGTATTTTTATTTTCAAGTTAGTTGCACAAATTAACAGATGAAGGTATGCAAGATTAGACAAATAATGGAACATTAGTGCTTGCTCAATAAACCTTAACTTTAATACTTGATGCTTCTCTTTTTAAATTTATTTTAAAGAGAGTGTAATCATAATTTGTAAGACATCAGAAATGGTACACATTTAGAAGAACAGGTTGAGAGATATCCAACCATCGTTTTGTATTGCACAATGCTATGTTCAATGTAGTTGCTCAGATTAAAGATATTTTTTATTTATTTTTTTATTTTATTTTATTTTTTATTTTACTCTTGTTTTATTGAAGTACAAATATCAATGAGACAGTTTTAAGATGCCTTGACAGGATGGATTTCATAAATTAATACATTGCAAACTGTTTTCATAATGTTTTGGTATCATACAAGGTGCATACATGATATTATACTTACAGACATTATTATACCGTATGTCTCTTATCAGTAAATTAAGAATGTAGCTGTTTGCGTATCTTATTTTTTATACCTGAATTACATCAAAGATTCAATAATTAATACTTTCTACCTTGTTATTTTCCTAGTGGTTGTCCATACTACTAGAAGCCGACATAATATCCTGTCCAACCACCATTACTGCAAATCTTGCCTCTCATAAAATTATGTAGAAGCACAGGGTTATCAATCCCAACTGTACTGTCCATACGCACACATAATGATTCTTCAATTCTGTACCCCTTCCTTGCTCTACACCTGTCAGAGATGGGCACTCCATTATCATTCAACAAACTTTGATGCTTGAACTCGACAATGCAATTCAACACAGTCCAGCATTCCACAACAATAGTGAGGTATTCAAAGAAGTTGTCGACCATAGCCATTTACAGCTCAACTTAATATTATGGCCTCGCGATGTATACTTCATTTTCATACTTTTCTGCTGGATGGTTAAGAACTACATAGAGCAAGACTTATATACCAACATATGTTCTTTATATTTCTTATGAGGTCAGTGAAGTACCCTCAGGGTTTTTCTTGTAGTTCTGTACCTTATTCTGTAGATCCTTTGTCTTTGTTGAAGATCAGGTGGGTGAGTGTCTTTGCAGAGGCCTCTGCATCTTCTAATCTATTTGATTGATTCTCAGGTCTATTCTCTTACCAATACTATGTTGATTTTATCACACTGCCTTTGTAGTATAATTTCAAGTGAGGAATTGTGATGCCTCCTGCTTTGTGTTTGTTGGCCAGGATTGTCTTGGCTCTTCTAGGTTTTTTTAGGAATGATTTATCTAGGTCTGGGAGGTATGTTAATGGCAGTTTGATAGGAATTGCATTAAATCTGTACAACAAGTTTGGGTGTATAGCCATCTTCACAATGTTGGTTCTTCCTATCCAGGAGCATGGAATAGCTTTCCATTTTCTGAAATCCTCCAAATCACTTGTCTTAGGTTTTTATAATTTTCTGTGAAAAGATCTTTGACTTCCTTGTTTAAGTGAATTCAAAGGTATTACATTTTCCACGGTGCTATTCAAAATGTTATTGTTTATATAGTTTCTCTCTCAGTGTGCTTGCTATCTGTGTAGAGGAATACCACTGACTTTTGAGTATAGACTTTATATCCTGCTATGCTCTTCAATTTTTCTGTCAATTCTTGTAGCTGCTTGGTGTAGTTTTTCGAGTCTTCCAAGTAAAGTATCATGTCATCTGCAAATACTCATAATTTAGCTTCTTCTTTACATATTCTTATTCCTTTCATTTCTCCCTTTTTTAATGGTTTTTGCTAATGATTCCAAAACTATATTCAATAGGAGGGCAAATAGAGGACCTCTTTGTCTTGTACCTGATCTAAGAGTAAAATATTTCAGTTTTTCCCTGTTTAGATTTATTTTAGCTGTTGGGTTATCATAGATGGATTTTATTAATTTTAGTTAGAGTCCATCTATTCCAATTTACTGTAGGTTTTTTTTTTTTAACATGAATGAGTTTAGGACTTTGTCAAAAGCATTTTCTGCATCAATTGAGATGATCATCTGGTTTTTAGATTTCAGTGTATTAATATAGTATATTGCATTTATAGATTTTCCATTATTGAAACATTCTTGCATGCCTGGGATGAATCCTACCTGGTTATGGTGTATGATCTTCTTGATAATTTGCTGTATTCTATTTGTTAGCATTTTATTGAGGATTTTTGCATCTATGCTCATGAGGGAGATTGGCCTGTGTTTCCCTTTTTTGATTGTGTCTTTCCCTGGTTTTGCAATGCATATAATACTTGTCTCCAGAAATGATTTTGGGAAGAATGCTTCATTTGAACTTTCATTGAAGAGTTTTAGGAGTGTAGGGTTTACATCTTCTATAAATATCTTGTAGAATTCAGCAGTGAATACATCAGGACCTGGACTTTTCTTTGTCAGTAGGATTTTTATAAAGTTTCATATTTCCTTGGATGTTAATGGCTAATTCAGAGTTGTTATATCTTCATGGTTCAGCTTTGGTAACTTGTACCTTTCAAGGAATCTGTCCATTTCTTCTGTGTCTTCTATTCTGTGAGCACAAAGAATCTCGAAGTAACTATTAATAATCTGAATTCCTGCTCCGTCCCACCCGCTCCCGCCCAGCCCCAGAGACCGGCAAGAGACAGCGCAGCCGACTCCGCCATCTTTCTTCATCCCACCCAGGCCACCCAGCCAGAGACCGGGCTGAGACAGTGGCTGACTCCAGCGGCCTCCTGGATCCCGCGCCAGCTCTCCTAGCAAGAGCAAATTTACAGGACTCACCAGGCTTCCCAGATCAGTGAGAGTGTGGTGAGTCTGAGGGAGAGCCTTCGGCTGCTTCCCACGAATGCTACATGGATCCCTGTCCCCAACCCCTCCAAGCCAGTGACTGAAACCACAAGACCCACTAAACAACACCTCCCCGGATCCGCAGACCTAAAGCCCTATGATTGAGTGGGAATTTCCCCGATTCTCTGGGCATCAAAGGTCAGTGAGTGTAGAACCTCAGGCCCATCATGCCTGAGATACATTTCCCAGGGATTCAGCGGCCTGCCACCCCCGTGACCCAGTGACAGCTCCAGGCACACTGTGCCAGAGAAACATTTCCAGGTGATTACCGGTCCCAACCCACAGCCCCAGACCCAGTGCAGGTCGGCCTGGCGTGAGAACTCCAAGCATACCACGCAGGAGGGACATTTCTCAGCAATCCACGGTCCCACGCTATGGACCGAAACCCAGAACAGTCTGGCCTATGAGTGAGGGCTCAAGGCCCACTGCACCAGAGGGAACTTTCCCAGCCTTCTCGGGTTATGGCCCATAGACCCGGACCCAGCACAAGCTGGCCGGCCCAGTACAGCCTACTCAGTGAATAAGATCATCCACTAACCTTTTGAGAGCCCAGAAGACCCACCAAAGTCCAGGCAAACCCACCTGTGGAACGACCTACCTGGCAGAGGAGGGTTGACCCCGGGAACCAACAGAGGGGAACCAAAGGAGCTGCAGCAAAAAAGGAACTGAACACAACAGCTAGACCCAGGATAGACATACCTGGAAAATCTCAAACTTAATAGACTGGCACCCGAATCTCATAACAAGCTAAGGTTATAGCTGCACCAAAGCTCTACACCAAAGGTCAAAGATCAGTGCTATACAAAATGACAAAGAGAAGGGAAAAACAGGAATCCGAGACCTCGAGTCCATCAGGAAGTGCAGAGGACACTAGCTCACCTGCAACGAAAGAACTAACAGATACAGCAGCAAAGGAACAACAGCAGAAAGCTATAGAGGAAATAAAATGAGAAGTAATTCCCCCACATTAAAAAAGAAATTTTTGAATAGATGGGATCTGAAATAAAGAATGAATTCCAGAAACATTGGGTAGAAAATCTATGCTCACACAGAACAAGTGCAGAGAGCACTATTCCAACTGATATATATGAATTAACAGAATCTGAAGCAAAGAAACAACAGCAGAAAGATCATGAGGAATGCAAAGCAGAAATAAGTTCTGAAATCAAAAAAGAACTTTTTGAAGTCATAGGATCTGAAATACCGAAACAAGTCCAGAAATATACAGAGGAAATCCAGCTGGGAAGAAACACAGCAGAAAAAGAATTAAAAACTACCTTTAAAGAAGACATGGATAAAAAAATTGAGGAGATCAGAAATATGATGGATTCCTTGAATAAGCAATACGGAAAAGATATAGAACACATGAAATACAGTCAAAGAGATATAGAAGAACTAAAAATAGCAATCATGAGTCTACAAAACCATCTGAGTGAAAGGCAAGACAAAGTTTCAGATCTTGAAGATGCCGGAGCAGCTGGTGAAAAGGTGAGAAAGGATCTCTTAAAAGCAACGAGAATGCAGGAAAAAATAATCCATCACCTGCAGGATGATGCCAGAATGAACAATGTGAGAATAATTGGTATCAACAAGAATGAAGGAGTCAATATAAATGACATAAAAAGAATTTGGGGAGAAATAATTGCAGAAAACCTCCCAAATATGAGGAAACAATCCAACATTCAGTTCACTGAAGCATACAGAACACCAAATAACCTCAAGCCAAGTAGAAACACATCGAGACATATAATAGTTAAGATCGCAGAAAACCAACAAAAATATAATATACTGAAAGCTGCTAGAGAGAAGAAGGAGCTCACATTCAAAGGAAAACCCATCAAAATGACAGCTGACTTCTCTACACAAACAATGAAGTCAAGGAGAGCATGGAGCAGAGTTCTTCAAGTCCTACACGAAAACAAATTCCAGCCCAGACTACTATACCATGCAAAACTCTCTTTCAAATTTGATGGAGAAGTGAAATACTTCCATGACAAAGAACAACTAAAGAATTCCATGATGACAAAGCCATCCCTTCACAGGCTGCTGAAAGAGGTTCTAGAGAGAGACCACAATGACCAGAACTCCATGAAAGAGAATGGAAGGAACCCACTAAACAGGACAGTCAATTAAACACAGGTTACAAAGGAGTAAACAATACAAGCTAAATATCATGACAAACATAAGTGAGCATATTTCAATTATAACCATCAATGTAAATGGACTCAGTTCTCCAATTAAGAGAAATAGACTGGCACAGTGGATTAGGAAACAAAATCCAACAATATGCCATATACAAGAAACATACTTAACACAAAAGGACATTCATAGGCTCAAAGTCAAAGGATGGAAAACAATACTGCATGCCCCAGCACCTCAGAAAATAGCAGGACTAGCATTTCTGTTCTCAGACAGTCTTAACTTCAAACCAAGAATGATCAAACGACACAAAGAAGGTCACTATATATTGGTCAGGGGAAAAATTCAAGAGCAAGAAGTAACACTCATAAATATCTATGCACCAAACACAGGAGCACCCAACTATGTAAGACAAATCTTAAGGGACATGAAAAACTTAATGTGTAAGAACACAAGCTTAACAGGAGACCTCAACACACCCTTATCTCAAAAAGATAGGTCAACCAAACAAAAAATTAGCAAAGGAGTAGCAGAACTGAACAAGAGCTTGGAAAAAATGGACCTGGTGGACACATACAGTGTTCCACCCAACCACAGCTGAATACACATTTTTTTCAGCTGCACACAGGTCATTTTCCAAAATAGACCACATACTAGTCCAGAGGTCATGCTTAAGTATGTGCAAGAAAATAGAAATTATCCCATGCATACTACCTGATCACAATGCAATGAAATTGGAAATAAATGACAAAAGAAACCAGAAAGACCCGCTAAATTCATGGAAACTAAACAACACCCTACTGAGCAATCAATGGGTCATAGAAGAAATTCAACAAGAAATTCAGCAATATCTACAATTCAATGAAAATTCAAGGACAACTTAACAGAATTTATGGTATGCAATGAAAGCAGTTCTTAGAGGGAAAGTAATAGCTATGAACTCACACATTAGGAAAACGGAAAGGGAACAAATTAGCACCTTAATGTTGCACCTCCAACAACTAGAAAAAGAACAAACAAAACCCAGAGCGCAAAGACGGGAAGAAATCATAAAGATTAGAGCAGAAACTAACGCAATTGAGATGAAAAAAACAGTTCAAAGAATCCACAAATCACAAAGTTGGTTCTTTGAAAAACTAAATAAAGTTGATAAGCCTGTTGCCAACCTCATCAAAAAGAGGCAAAAGAGAATTCCAGTACAAGCGATAAGGAATGAAAAGGGTGAAATCACCACAGACCCAGAGGAAATTCAGAAGATTATCAATAGTTACTTCAACAACCTTTGCACTCACCAAATAGAAGCCACAGAAGACATGGACAGATTCCTCGAAAGGTACAAATTACCAAAACTAAATCAAGAAGATATTACAACTCTCAATAAGCCGATAACAGCCAACGAAATAGAAAACATAATAAAAAGCCTACCGACAAGAAAAGTCCAGGGCCTGATGAATTTACAGCTGAATTCTACAAGAAATTTATAGAAGATATAATCCCAACACTTCACAACCTCTTCCACGAGGTTGAAAAGGAAAAAGTCCTCCCAAAATCATTTCTGGAGGCAAGTCTAATACTCATTCCAAAACCAGGGAAAGACACAACCAAAAAGGAGAACTACAGGCCAAACTCCCTCATGAACATAGGTGCAAAAATACTCAACAAAATCCTGGCAAATAGAATACAGCAAATCATCAAGAAGATCATACACAATGACCAGGTAGGATTCATCCCACGGATGCAAGGATGGTTCAATATTCGAAAATCTATAAATGTAATACACTATATTAATAGACTGAAATCTATAAACCACACGATCATGTCAATTGATGCATAGAAAGCCTTTGACAAAGTCCAGCACTCATTCATATTCAAAGTCCTACAGAAAATTGGAATAGATGGACTCTATCTTAGCTTGATAAAAGCCATCTATGACAACCCAAATGCTCATATAATGCTAAATGGAGAATAATTGAAATCTTTTACTCTTAAATCAGGTACAAAACAAGGATGTCCTCTATCACCCCTCCTATTCAATATAGTCTTGGAATCCTTAGCAACAGGTATTAGAAAACAGGCAGAAATAAAGGGAATAAGAATAGGAGAAGAAGAAGTTAAACTTTCACTATTTGCAGACAACAACATACTTTACTTGGAAGACCCCAAAAATTCCACCAAGAAACTACTATAACTGATAGGGAAATTCAGTAGCATAGCAGGATACAAAATCAATACAAAGAAGTCAATAGCATTCCTCTATACAGATAACAAACACACTGAAAGGGAAACTATAGAAACAATACCTTTCACAACAGCACCGCGGAAAATGAAATTCCTTGGGATTCACTTAACCAAGGAAGTCAAAAATCTTTTCACGGAAAATGCAACACACTAAGAAAAGAGATTATAGAGGAATTCAGAAAACGGAAAGCTATTCCATGCTCCTGGATAGGAAGAACCAACATCGTGAAGATGGCCATACTCCCGAAATTGCTGTACAGATTTAAGGCAATCCCTATCAAACTGCCACCAACATACCTCCCAGACATAGAGAAATCAATGCTAAAATTTATTTGGAACCACAAACGACCTAGAATAGTAAAGGCAATCTTGGCCAATCAAGACAAGGCAGGAGGCATCACAATTCCTGATTTGAAATTATACTACAAAGCCACTTTGATAAAATCAACATGGTATTGGCAACAAAATAGACCTGAGGATCAGTGGAATAGATTAGAAGATGCAGAGGCATCTACGAAAACACTCAGCTATCTTGTCTTCCACAAAGGGGCTACACAAGCTCCCTGGAAGAAAGATAGCCTCCTCAACAAATGGTGCCTGAAAACATGGCTTTCTACATGCGGAAAACTAAAAATTGACCCAGCTCTATCACCGTGCACTAAGTTAAAGTCAAAATGGATTAAAGATTTAAACGTTAAAACAGAAACACTCAATCTCCTGGAAGAGAAAGTAGGAGAAACTCTTGAAGACATAGGGGTAGTTGAAGAGTTCATGAACAAACATATATTTGCACGGGAAGCTCTTGAGAGAATCAACAAATGGGATCAACTCTTTTAAAGAACTTCTGCATGTAAAAAGAAATTGTCAACAGAGTGAAAAGACAACCCACAAGGTTTGAAAAAATCCTAACTAATAAGCAATCAGACAGAGGACTACTGTCTAGAATTTATAAAGAACTAAGATATAACAGGGCCCTCAAATTTAAAGACCCAATTCAGAAATGGGCATCTGACATGAATACACACTTCTCAGACGACAAAATTAAAGAAGCGAAGAAATATATGAAAAAAAGCTCCACATTGCTCGTCATCCGTGAAATGAAAATAAAAACAACACTGAGATATCATCTCACTCCAGAAAGAATGGCTATCATAAGGAAATCAACCAATAAGAAATGTTGGAGAGGTTGTGGAGAAACGGGAACGCTTCTCCACTGCTGGTGGGAATGTAGACTGGTACAACCATTTTGGAGGTCAGTATGGAGACTCCTCAAAAGAGTAGGACTAGAAATCCCATTCAAGCCAGCTATCCCCCTACTGGGAATTTTCCCAAAGGATCTGGATACATTGTATCATGGAGATATATGTGTACCTATGTTTATAGCAGCACAATGTGTGATAGTAAAATCTTGGAAACAACCAAGATGTCCATCCCATGAGGAATGGTCGAAAAAGATGTAGTATTTCTATATAATGGAGTATTACTCAGCTATTAAGAATGATAAGTTTGAAGCATTTATACTGAAGTGAATGCCACTTGAACATATACTCATAAGTGAAATAAACCAGACACACATGTGTAAATATCGTATAGTCTCCCTAGAACAAGCGAAAAGCAGAATTACAAAAGGAAACATACAACAAGTAAAATCAATTGAGTCAGATAAGGCAAAGTGAATGGCATATGCTGCAGGATACTAATCAGCTTTTCTTCTGGATGGTTAACAACCTAAGATCACAAGTCAGAGTTGGAGAAATAGAAGAGCCACAAGGCCAGCCAAAATTTTGGCCCTAGCCTTTCAACGTCAACAAAGACGCAGGACATAGGAGAACCTGTACTGCAACATCATGAAACTCAGGTGAGCTCCAAATTTTCTGAACAAGGAGATTATGGAGCCACAGATGAAAGAGATTGAAGTTCTAAAGTGTGCCTTGGGAGAGTCACATGAAGAGAAAACTTTCTCGCAAGCTCTCACAGAGAGCAATCTGGTCAAGCATTGGCCGTGACTCGTACACATTGATGACACAGACAAAGGAACTACAGAATAATATACAGGACTACAAGATAAACCCTGAGAGAACTACAATGACCACATAGGAAATATAAAGTTCTTGTGTTGGTACGTAAGTTTTGATCTACCTAAGTCTTAACCATCCAGCAGAAAATTTTAAAAATGAAGTATACATTGTGAGCCCATAATATTAATGTGAGCTGTAAATGGATATGGTCGACAATTTCTTTGAATAACTCACTATGGTGGCAGAATGCTGGACTGTGTTGTATTGTGGTGTCGAGTTCAAGCACCTAAGTTAGTTGAAGGTCAATGGAGTGCCCACTTTTGACAGGTGTAGACAGAGGAAGGGTTGTAGAAAGAAAAAATCATGATGTGTGTGTATAGACAGTACAGTTGGGATAGATAACGCTGTGCTTCTACATAATTCTATGAGAGGCAAGATCCGCGCTAATGGTGGTTGGACAGGATATTATGTTGGCTTTTAGTACTATGGTCATCCACTAGGTAAATAATTATTGAATTTTTGATATAATTCAGGTATAAAAAAATAAGATAAGTAAGCAACTAAACTCTTAATTCACTGATAATAGATATCTGCTAAAATAATACCTGTAAAATGTAATACCATGTATGCGCCTTGTACAATACCAGAACGTTATGAAAACAGTTTGCAAAGTATTAATTCGTCGAATCTGTATGCTTAAGTTGTTTTGAAACTGTCCGATTGACATTTGTATTTTAATAAAATAAAAATAAATGAAAAATAAATAAATAAATAAAATGCACCTTTCTTGCATTTTGGCATAAAAAAAAAATGATGAATTCCTGCTGGGACTATGGTGATTTCATCATTTTCATTTTTTTATTGCTTGTATTTGAATGTTTTCTTTCCTCTTTTTGATGATGTTGAATAAAGGCTTTTCAACTTTATTTAATCTTTCAAAGAACCAAATTTTTGAGTCAGGGATTCATTGAACTGTTTTCTTCATCCCAACTGAATTAATTTCTGCTCTAATCTTTAAGATTTCTTCCTGTCTTTGTGTTCTGTGTTTCATATGCTCTTCTTTTCCTAGATGTTGGAGGTGCACCATTACGGTGTCTATTGGCTCCCTTTCTGTTTTCCTCATGTGTGTGTTCATAGCTATGATTTTCTCTGTAAGAACTGCTTTCATTGCAGTTGTGCTTGAATTTTCATTCAGTTACAGATATTATTGAATTTCTTGTCAATTTCTTCTGTGACCCATTGATTGCTGCATAGGGTATCATTTAATTTCCATGAATTTAGTGGTTTTTTATGCTCTCTTTTGTCATTTCTTTCCAGTTTCATTGCAGTGTGGTCAGATAATATGCATGAATTAATTTCTGTTTTCTTACATATACTTAAGCATGACCTCTAGACTAGTGTGTGGTCTATTTTGGAAAATGACCCATGTGCAGCTGAAAAAAATGTGTATTCAGCTGTGGTTGGGTGGATCACTCTTTATATGTCCACCAGGTCCATTTGTTCCAAGATCTGGTTCAGTTCTGCTACTTTTTTCCTAATTTTTGTTTGGTTGATCTGTCTTTTTTGAGATAAGGCATTGTTAAAGTTTCCTGTTAAGATTGTTGTCTTTGATATTAGATTTTTCACATCAATTTCGGTTTGTCTTACATAGTTGGGTGCTCCTGTGTTTGGTGAGTAGATGTTTATGTGTCTTACCCCTTCCTCTTGAATTTTTCCCCTATGCAATATATAGTCTCCTTCTTTGTGTCATTTGATCATTCTTTGTTTGAAATTGAGACTGTCTGAAAACAGAATTGCTACTCCTTTTTTCTGAGGTGCTGAAGCATGTAGTATTTTTTCTATCCTTTGACTTTGAGCCTACAAATATCTTTCTGAGCTGTGTTTTTTTTTTTTTTTCTGGTATACAGCATATTGTTGGATTTTGTTTCCTAATCCATGTGCCAGTCTATTTCTCTTAATTGGTGAATTGAGTCCATTTACATTGATGGTTATACTTGAAAGGTGTTGAATTATGATTGTCATGGTATTTACATTCTGTTTTCTACTGCTTTTTATTCTGTGTATAATTGTATGTCCAGTTTCATTTTGTAGGTTTCTTCTGTTCTCATTCTTGGATTTCAAGTCACTGTGGTCTCTCTCTAGAACATCTTTCCATAGTCTGTGTAGGGATTGCTTTGTCGTCATGAAATTCTTTAGTTGTTGATTGTCGTGGAATTATTTCATTTCTCCATCAAACTTGAAGGAGAGTTTTGCAGAGTATTATCATCTTTGGTCAAATTTGTTTTCATAGAGAACTTGAAGATCTATGCTCTATGCTCTCCTTGCCTTCTTGGTTTGTGTAGAGAAGTTGCCTGTAATTCTGATTGGTTTTCCTTTGAATGTGGTCTGCTTCTTCTCTCTAGTTGCATTCAGTATTTTATTCTTGTGTTGGATTTCTGGGAAATTGTCTATTATATGTCTCAGTGTGTTTTTACTTGGGTTGAAGTTACTTGGTGTTCTGTATGCTTTGATTACCTGAATGTTTGATTGTTTCGTCATATTTGGTAAGTTTTCTGCCATTATTTCTGCTCATATTCTTTTTATAGCATTTGTATTGACTCCTTCATTCTCATTTTTGCCAGTCAATCTCACATTGTTCATTTTGGCATCATCTTGCAAGTGATAGATTATTTTTCCTGCATTTTCTTTGTTTTTAAGAGGCCCTTTCTTAACATTTCACTAGCTGCGCTAGCATCCTCAAGATCTGTATCTTTGTCTTCCCTTTCACTCAAATGGTTTTGTAGTCTCATAAATGATATTTTTAGTTCTTTTATATCTTTTATATATCTTTCATATCTTTTTGAATCTGCTTCATGTATTCTATTTCTTTTCTTGCTCATTCCAGGAATCCATCATATTTCTGATCTCTTTTTTTTTTATCAATGTCTTCTTTAGAAGTAGGTATTAATTCTTTTACTGCAGAGTTTCTTCCAAATATGGTTTCCTCTGTATATTTCCGGAATTGTTTCTCTACTGCAGTTGCTATGATTTCAAAGAATTCTTTTTTATTTCAGAAATTATTTCTGCTTTGAATTCTTCATTCCTTTTCTGCTGTTGTTTCTCTGCTTCCAAAGCTGTTAATTCATATATTTCAGATTGAATAGTGTTCTCTGCACTTGTTCTGGTTAGGCATTGGGTTTTCCCCTTGTTTCTGGATTTGATTCATTATTTCAGTGGTTATGTATTCAAATATTTCTTTTTTATTTCAGGCATTAATTCTTGTCTGAGTCCCTCTATACGTTTCTGCTGTTACTCCTTTGCTCCCATCTCTGTTAATTTATTCATTTTAGCTGAGCTAGTGTCCTCTGCACTTATTGGTGGACTCGAGGCCTGAGATTGCATTTTTCTTCTTGTCTTTGTGATTTTGTATAACATTGATCTCTGAATTCGTGTAAAGCTTTGCTGCAGTTATAACCTTAGCATGTAATGAGATTCGGGTGCCAGTCTATTAAGTTTAAGATTATTCAGTTATGCCTTGCCTGAATCTAGCTGTTGTTTTCTGTTCCTTTTTCGTGCGGCACTTCTGCTACAACTGTAAGCCTGTGGTTCTCCTCTGTTGGGTCCCTGGTCAAGGGAGCACTGGGGAACACAGGAGCTCTCTCTCACACTCAACAGGCCTGGCGGGGGTGGATCAAGTGCTGGGAGAGTCACCAAGCCTGGGGGTCACAGATTCTGGGGAGTTGCCAGGCAGGTCTGTCTGGGTTTTCTCAGGAAGATCTCTGCCTGGGATGTTTTGGGACCTGAGGCTCTGGATGGCACACAGTGCCCAGGGAGATGCCAAAGGCTCTCCCTCGTACTCACGACACACTCACTGAACTTGGGTGCCCAGGGAGTCCGGAAAATTCCCATTTGTTCAACAGTCTTGGGTACAGGGGCTCTGTGAAGTTGCTGGCAAGTCCGACCTGATGTCTCAGGCAGTTAGCTGGCTCAGCGGGCTTTGGTCCGGGGCCTCTCGGTAGTGCAGCGCACACCAGAGAGATAGATATGCTTTGTGGACACTCCTTTTCGCATCCATAAATGCAGGATCTCTTGTGCAGGGAGGCTTGTCTCCCTTATCATGGGAAGAGTGGACACTTTTTCTGCTCAATTCCTTCTCAGTAATGTTTGTAATCCCTCTTACGTGTTGCAGAATGATCATATCTTTAGCTTCCATAGGGAGGTTCATCTCCTCTCTGAGGTGGAGTGCTCCTTGTATCACAAAAAAACCTGCAGCTTGTAATCAACATCATGATATCTACTGTAAAATCTTTTTCCACTTTTGCCTAGCAAGGGTGGTGTCTTTTCCAGTTGTGGTGGGTTCTTTGCTATAGCATTAATACTCCACAGTTGTTTTGGCCTACGTTTGATTTTCGGAAGAAACAAGGATCCCATGTATGAAGAGAGTGGTATCTCATATAATGCGAAATGTTGATACTTTTGCTTTTGACATCATCTCTCCTGTGTTTATAATCACTCTGGAGGCTTTTGGAATGGGCATATGTTGACCTTGGGTAGTCAGACACATTTCCTCCCTGTGGTGGACCACTTATTAAACTGTGAGAAAACCTGTATCCCTAGCTATCATCTTGGTATTCAATATCTTCAAAATATTCACTGTAACTTTATTTATCATGTTTGTCTAGCAGCAGGTGTGCCTTTTGTCATTGTGGTGGGTTCTTTGGCACAGTGTTGAGCACTTCTTGGTTCTTTTGGCCTACAGTTGATTTTTGGAAGGTGTAAGGATCCCCTTTGTGAAGAGGCTGGTATCTCATAAAATGAGGACTCTTGAAATTTCCGATGTCATCTCTCTTTTGCGTGTAGTCACTCTGGTAGCTTGTGGAACTGGCATAATTTGACCTTGGATAGCTAGATTCATTTCCTCTCTGAGGTGGAGCACTTCCTCGATTTCATGAAAATCTGTGTCCCTGGTCATCATCTCCATAATCAACATCATTATACATACTGTAGCATTCTTTAATAGGTTTGGCTAGGAGTGGAGGTCTGCTTCACGGTTGTAGTGGGTACTTTGGCACAGTATTAAGTACTCCATGGTTCTTTTGGCCTACAGTTGATTTTCAGAAGAAACAAACATCCCTTTTGTCAAGAGACTGGCATCTCATATAATTTTAAGTGTTGACACTTTTGGTTTTGAAATGATCTCTCATGTGCTTGTACTTACTCTGGTGAATTATGGAATGATCATAGTTTAAGCTTGGATAGCCAGACTCATTTATTCTCATAGGTTAACCACTTCATTTATGATGAGAAAAACTATGAATATCATCAACATCTCAGTTATCAATGTCATTATAATCATAATATCTACTGACACTTTGCTTACCAGGTTTTTCTAGCAGTGGGGGTCTCTTTTCAACTTGCGGTGAGTTCTCTAGCACAGTGTTTGGCACTCCATTGTAACCATAGCTGGGATACTCTGAGGAGTTATTTTTCTCTGGCGAGTTTTTCATCCTCATATCTATCCTCAGTCCACATATCATGCCCTCTGTGAACCTTGTCTTTGGTGAATGTAGAGGGCCTTCAGACACAACACTCCATGGGCCTAAACAGATCCCAGATTCTGACTTATACAACTCTCTGAAGATGCACTTCTGGCCACCACAATGAGGTCAGAGTGGGAGAGCTTCCAGGTTCCCAGAACCACCAGCAATGCACCTCCTGACCAAACTCAGGCATCTGAGTGAGTGAGACTCTCTACTGTACCCCAAGTATACCTATAACACTTGAGAGTCCACCCCCCAAGAGCACGAAGCAAATGAAAACTTCTGAGACTCTCTGGGAAGCCCGGATCTAGCACAGCACAGCAAGACTATGAGTGGAAGAGTTTCTGCACTCACTTGTGCTCCCTGGGCCAGGGGAAAAACAGAGGGGCATGACAGGTTCACTCCCAAGGGCAGAAGCAAAAAGGAGCTAAACACAACAGCTAGACCCAGGACAGGAATAACTAGATAAACTCAAAATTAATAGATTTGCACCCAAATCTCATTAGGTGCTAAGGTTATAATTGCAACAAAGCTCTACTCCAAAGATCAGAAGTCAGGGAGATACAAAATCACAAAGACAATGAGCAAAATGCAATTTCAGGCCTTGAGTCCAAATATGACAAGTACAGAGGACACTAGTTCTGCTGAATTCAATGAATTAACAGCATCAGAAGTAAAGAAACAACAACACAAAGGTATAGAGGAACACAGAGCAGAATTATTTCCTGGAATAAAAACAGAAATTTCTGAATTGACAACATCTGAAGTAAAGAAACTAATAAAGAAACATAGATGATAAAGCCAGTGCCCACACAGAACAAGTGCAGAGAACACTAGCTTAGATGAAATGTATGAATGAACTGCATCACAAGCAAAGAAACAACAGCAGAAAGGTAAAGAGGAACTCAGAGCAGAAATAATAGCTAAAATAAAAAAAAGAAATCTCTGAATTCGGAACAACTTAAATAAAGAATCAAATATGGACACATATGGAGGAATGTCAATATGAAAAATATTATGCAGTAAAAGAATTAACACCTAACTCTAAAGAACACATTGATAAAAACACAGAGTGAATTAGGAATATGAAGGATTCCTTGAATGAGCAATACAAGAAAGAAATAGATTGCATAAAACAGAGTCAAAGACATATAGAGGAACTTTAAATCTCAATCACAAGTCTGTAAAACTGAGTGAAAGCGAAAACAGTTTCAGATCTTGAAGATGCTGGTGCAGCTAGTGAAAAGGTGAGAAAGGTTCTTTAAAAACAGTCAGGATGCACTCCATCACCTGCAAGATGATGCTAATATGAACAGTGAGAGAATAGGCATCAGTGAGAAAGATGGAGTCAATACAAATTATATAAAAAGAATATGAGTAGAAGTCATCGCAGAAAAATTCCCAAATATGAGGAAACAATCTGACATTCAGGTAACCGAAGCATGCAGAATGCCAAATAACTTCCACCCAATTAAAAACATACACATATATATTAGTCAAGATCCCAGACATATAAGTCCAGAATCCAGCATAATAATAATGTACTGAAAGCCGATAGAGAAAAGAAAATCACATTCAAAGGAAAACCCATCAGAATTATGGTCAACTTCTCTTCACAAACCATGAGGGCAAGGAGAGAAAGGAGTACAGTACTTCAAGTCTTCTATGAAAATAAATTCCAGCCCACACTACTATACCCTGCAAAATTATCTTTGGAGTTTGATAGAGAGGTGAAATACTTCCATGACAGAGAACAACCAAAGAATTTCATGATGACAAAGCCAACACTACACAGACTGCTGAAAGATGTTCTAGAGAGGGACCACAATGACCAAAACTCCACGAATGAGAATAGAAGAAACCCGCTAAATAGGGCAAACAATTAAAACCAGGACAAAAAGAAGTAATCAACAGCACGTAAATAACATGTCAATCATAAGTTCACATATCTGAATTATTACCATCAACATAAATGAACTTAATTCACAAATTAAGAGAAATAGACTGGCACAGGGGACTAGGAAAAATAAAATCCAAAAACATGCTGTATACAAGAAACATGCTTAACTCAAAAAACATTCTTAGACTTAAAGTCAAAGGGTGGAAAACAATATGACATGCCCCAGCAACTCAAAAAACACCAATGGTAGCAATCCTGTCCTCAGACAGTCTCAACTTTAAACCAAGAATTATCAAATGAAATAAAAAAGACCACTATATATTGATTAGGGGAAACAATCAAGAGAAAGAGGTAACACTCATAAATATCTATGCGCCAAACACGGGAGCACCCAACTGTATAAAATAAATATTAGGGGACATAAAAAAATCTAATATCCAATACCATAATCTTAACAGGAGATATTAACACCCCCTTATTTCAAAAAAGTAAGTCAACTAGACAAAAATTCAGCAAAGAATTAGCAGAACTGAATCAGAGCTTCAAACAAATGGACTTTGGGGACATATACAGAGTGATGCACCCAACCACAACTGAATACACATTTTTTTCAGCTGCACATGGGTCATTTTCTAAATAGACCACATTCCAGTCCATAGGTCATTCTTAAGTATCTGCAAGAAAACAGAAATTATCCCATGCATATTATTTGATCACAGTGCAATGAAACTGGAAATAAATGACAAAAGAAACCAGAAAACACACCTAATTATATGGAAATTAAACTAAACTCTACTCACCAATCAATACGTCACAGCTGAAATTAAACAAGAAATTAAACATTATGTACAATTCGATGAAAATTCAGCCACAAACTATTGGAATTCATTGAAATGTGATGAAAGCAGTTCTCAGAGGGGAAATCATAGCTATGAGCTCACATATTAGGAAAAGAGAACTGGGACAATAAACAGCCCAATACTCTACCTGCAAACTGTAGAGAAGGAAGAGCAAATCAAACTCAGAGCCCAAAGACGAGAAGAAATCATAAAGATTAGAGCAGATATTGATTTAATTGAGATGAAAAAAGTTCAAAGGGTTAATGAATCAACAAGCTGGTTCTTTGAAAGACTAAATAAAATTGATAGGCACCTAGCTAAACTCATCAAAATGAGGGAAGAAAAAATTCAAATACAAGCAATAAGGAATGAAAAGGGTTTAATCATCATAGATCCAAGAGAAATTCATAGGATTGTAAATAGCTACTCTGAGAATCTTTACACCCACAGAATAGAAGACACAGATGAAATGGACAGACTCCTCAAAAGATACAAATTACCAAAACTGAATCAAGAAGATACAACAAACCTCAGTAACTCAATAACACCCAATAAAATACGAAGGGTAATAAAAAGCCTGCTGACAAAGAAAACTCCATGCCCTGATAGATTCACAGCTGAGTTCTACAAGAAATTTATATAATGTATAATCCCTACACTCTTTAAAATCTTCAATGAAATTAAAAAGGAAGCAGTCCTCCCAAAATCATTCCTAAGGCAAGTATTATACTGATTCCAAATCAAGGGAAAGACACAATTAAAAAAGAGAACTAGAGGCCAATCTACCTCATGAACATAGATGCAAAAATCCTCAATAAAATCCTAGCATATAGAATACAGTAAATCATCAAGATGATCATACACCATCACCAGGTAGAAATCATCCCAGAGATGGAAGGATGGCTCAATATTTGCAAATCTATAAATGTAATAAAATGTATTAATATAGTGAAATCTAAAAAACACATTATCATCTTAATTGATGCAGAAAAAGCTTTTGGCGATGTCCAACACTCACTCATGTTTGAAGTCCTACAGAAAATCAGAGTAGAATGCCTCTACTTCAATTTGATAAAAGGCATCTATAACAACCCAATGGTGAATATAATTCTAAATGGGGAAAATCTGAAATCTTTTACTCTCAGATCTGGTAAAAGACAAGGATGTCCTCTATTACTTTTACTCAGTATAGATTTGGAAACATTAGCTAGAGCCATTAGACAAGAGGGAGAAATAAAATAAGAATAGGTAAGGAAGAAGTTAAATTATCATTGTTTGCAGATGACATGATACTTTATTTGGAAAACCAAAAGACTCCACGAAGAAGTTACAAAAATTGATACACAAATTCAGTAGCATAGCAGGATACAATGTCAATTGTCAAAAGTCAATAGCAATTTTCTACACAAATAAACACAATGAGAGGGAAATTATAGAAACAATAATTTTACAATAGCACTACAGAAAGTGAAATACCTTTTATTTAATACATTTATTCACATGGGAATCACTTGAAAGAATTAACAACTGGGACCAACTCTTATTAAGAAGTTTTTGCATGTCAAAATAAATTATCAACAAAGTGAAAAGATAACTGACAAATTTGGAAAAAAATCTTAATTAATAAACACTCAGACAAAGGTCTGCTCTCTAGAATATATAAAGAACTAAAATACATTAGGGCCCTCAAATTTAAATACCCAATCCAGAAATGGGCATTCATGGTGAATACACACTTCTCAGAGGACAAAATTAATGAAGCGAACAAATATATTTAAAAAATGCTCCACATCACTAGCCATCAATGAAACGAAAATTAAAACAACTTTAGGATATTATCTCTCCATAGAAAGAATGGCCATCATAAAGAAATCAATTAACAACAAATGCTGAAGAGGCTGTGGGGAAAAACGAACCTTTCTCCACTCCTGGTTGGAATGTAGACTGGTGCAACCATTATGGAAATCAGTGTGAAGACTCCTTCAAAATCTAGGCCTGGAAATCCCATTGGACCTAGCTATACCCCTACTGTGAATTTTCCCAGAGGAACTGAAAACTTCGTATCATAGCGATATATGTGTGTCTATATTTATAGAAGCACAATTTGTGATAGCAAAATCTTGGAAACAACCAAGATGTCCGTCACATGAAGAATGCTTAAGAAAGATGTGGTATTTTTTATACAAGGGATTATTACTCAGCTATAAAGAATAATAAACTTGAAGCATTTATATTTAAGTGGATGCCACTTGAACATATACACATAAATGAAGTAAACTAGACCCAGATAGGCAAATATCATATATTCTCCCTAGTATAAAAAATCAAAAGAAGAAATTCAAATAGAAACTTATAACACAACTAAAAGGAATGCGAGAACTTGAGGACTGGACAATGAGGAGAGGATAAAGATAAAAGCTGAGAAACAGGACAGGGGCAAAGCCATACATTTGTACACAAAAATGGGCAAGACAATGATTCTGAGAAACATCAGCATGTTTTTTAAGGTAGCAGTTAATTGGTAGGATTCTCAACCTGACTATTTATATATGCTGATTCTGTGAACCAAGCAACTGCACTTGTGTGATAAAGGGATCACTCTTGGAATGCCTGTCATTCTGGTCTGCTAAATGCATACTTTTTTTCATCACATACCAATTATTACCATATTGCCTCACAAGCAAAATTTTTAATGGGTAATAAATGAAAGAAAACAGAAGAAAAAAATAGTGTTATAGGACTCTTCTGCTACAAGGCTATATATAGTTAAATTTCTAAATTTCTGTGTAATAATATGTATATATTACTGTTTTTTAAATTTCTTTTCCTTATATTCTGCAAGGACTTAAAGTTCAGTACATCAGTACTTGATGGAAAATCTCTGTTCCACGTTACGCCTATGATGTTTGATATTTAGACTGATAGTTCAGGTAAACTGAACTGCGAATATTGCAGGGTAATAATCAGCTTCTCTTCTGGATGCTTAACTACCTAAGTTTGCAGATCAAAAACTGGAGAAATGTAAGGGCTGAAGGTCAGCTGACATTTTGGCCCTAGCCTTTCAAGATCGTTGAAGACTCAGGACATAGAAGAACCTGTACTGTAACATCAAATAATTCAGCTGTGCCCTGAATTTTCTCATCAAAGAGATTATGGAGCCACAGAAGAATGCGATCAATAATGTATAGTGTGCCTGGGGAGAGTCACATGGAGAGAAAACTTTCTCACAAGCTTTCCCAGAGAGCAAATTGGTCAAGCAATGGCCATGACTCATCCACATGGATAACACTGAAAAAAAATCTACAGAGTGAGATACAGGATTACAAGATAAACCCTGAGGGGCTTGACTGACATTCTCAGATACAAAACTTACATTTCTTGTTAAATATGTCTTGCTTCATCTTAGTTTTAACTATCCAGCATAAAAGTATAAAAGCTAGGTATATAAAGTAAAGCCATGTTAATATGGTGAACTGTAAAAGGCTTTAGTCAAAAATTACTGTGTATAACTACTACCATTTTTGGATTGCTGGACTGTGGTAGTGTCTCTGCTGAATTCAAGCAACTGTAACAATTGACTCTCAATAAAATACCCATCTCTGACAGGACTAAACAAAAACAGGAGATACAAAGGAAGGAACATTCTCTGTTTGTATATACAGTATAGTTAGGATAAATATGCAGCTACTTTCTTGTCATTCTATGAGAAGAAATTATTGCGCTAAATAGTGTTTGGATAGGATATCCTCTCTACTTTTTATACTAATGATAACCACTAGGAAGATAACAGTATAAATATTATTAATTATTGAGACACTCCCATAAATCAGCTTTTTAGAGAAAAGAAAAATAAACATAGGTATGCAGCTACATTCTCTTAATTCAGTGAATAGAGGGATCTGCTCTAATAGTATTTGTAAATAGAATATTATGTATGCACGTTGTACAACAAATAACCACTACAAGTACAAGATGTAATATATTAATTATTGAATCTTTCCTACTCATTTGACTTAAAACTGTCTCATTGCTATTTGTTCTTCAATAAAGTTTTGGAACAATAAAATAAAAAGAAACAAACAAAAAATAATGAGATTCTCATCGCTTCCATTCTTTCTTTATTGAGGAATTCTGGAATGTTGATTGTGATGTGCTAGTGAGGTTTTCTTTTTTCTGATTATATTTATTTAGGCAAATATGTCTCATTTACTTGTGCTCTCATTTCAGTCTCTAGCTTTGGTATATTTTCTGCAACAATTTTTTCTCAGATATTTGTCAAACTTTATTTTTGTTTTCTAATCCTTCCCTGGCTCAGGTGATTCATCTGTCTGATCTTTTACTGTCATTTAACTCTTGTATCCACCTTTCATGAATTGTTCTTTTTAGACTATCACGGAGGAAGGGATCTAGTATGGTCACCTTTGGTATGAAAGTGCTTTGAATCTTAATTTGGGACTTGATATGTTTTGAAGTAAAGAGATTGTTCTCTTCAGATCATTTGTTCAGTACTCTACACACAAACTAGTACTTGGTGATGATTCCCTGGTACCTTGATACCTCATTCCAGAAAAATCAGTTTTTACAAGGGTTATTTGTACTGCAAATTAATTGAAAGTACCAAGTACCACTGACACCATCATAGTCCTGAGATCCTGATAATCTCTCCACAATGAATTCTACCGACCACCATGGCATTCCATATATAAATTCTATAATTCAAACACACACACATGCACACACACACACACACACACACACACACACACACACACGTATATGTGTATTCTAAAATATCAACTATGTCAGAGTTTTGCTTATGCTTCCTATTCACTTTGGCAGATGATATGTATTCTAAATATGAGTGAGATACTTGTGAATGTGACAAAAGTTTATAAAGAAGATAATATAGCCTTTTTCATGTTCTGTTATTTCTCTGATTTGTTTTTTCAAACATTCAAATAATGTATGCTGATTTTAAAATAACTCAAGTTTTATAGAAATATAGGGAATAAAGAGTAAAATTACCTTTTGGCTTTTTTTCTTGCTACTCTACCCTAAATGAAACTATTATCAGCAGATTGGTTTCTATCATTTTGCACCAACAAGATTATGTGTCTCAAGCCAATTAAAAAAGTTTAGAAAATCAGTTCACCAACCATATTTAAGCACACAGGATGTGAGCCTAAACTTCCTAACTCTGAATTCAGACTCTCCTACTCCTAGATGCCTGAAATTGGGCACATGACCTAATATCTCTGTACCTCTGTTTTCTCATAGTTATTTTGGGGATAATAACAACTCTTTCACCCAGGTGTTTTAAGGATTAAGTTATTATATATGAGATGATTAGTATTTTATTAGTATATTTGTTATACATAATAATTATATTAATATTGGGAAATTATATATATATATATATATATAATATGCTAATAATCTGTATTTCTCCTTCTAAGTGAGTTATGTTGTCTTCATTTCATTCATACATTTTAGATATACATAGTGATAACAGTTGTCATAGGGAATTTGTACCTGTACATGATATATCTTGTTTCATCTTTTCCTCTTGTACTCTCCCTTAAATCTTTCCTCCAACATTTATTT